>PVJO010015447.1:0-44896 GCA_004026905.1 Hystrix cristata
TGCTGAAAAATGTGGCAGTTGACTGGAGTCGTCTCTTCAATTTTCTTATATTTTTCTGTTCTTATTCTTCTCTCCCCTGATATAAATGCATTCAAACTTTCTTTTTCCCAGCTCTGCTGACTACAAGGCCTTGCACAAGTGCTTGCAGAGGAGCTGAGGCAGCAGGTGGTGCTGCCTGAAGGCATAGGCAATGGGCCAGCGAGAGGGCTCTTCTGGGCAGGATCCAGCTGGGTCCCTGATGCTGTCCTAGGGCAGGGGACTGTACTCTCCTTCACTTTCCCGCTAGCACATTGACAAGAATGGACTTAGGATATGGGATACAAGGTTTGGTATCCAAAAGTGAAAAGATCACAATGTTGAGAGATGCCAGCAGCTCAGCATGTGGGGAACTTGTGGCTCTCCAGCCCTGTGAGATGCTGAATTTCACTGCAGCCCCTCCTGGCAGGGAGCTTAGAGGAACCTTCACCAAGGAGTATCTCTGGGCTGCACAAAAGAGTGGTGATGTCATCCCTTGAGATGGCAGGCTAAGTTTCCCTGTTCACTACTACTTGTCTGTCCTTTCATTTAGCAAGAAGAAAATCCTACTATCCATGAATGTGTATAAAGACATCTTGTGAAATGTAAGTTCTGCAATCACCTTGGTGGGATAAAAATTGTAAGAAGCAGTAGTTGTGATCTAGTGAGCCAAGACTAGATAAGAGCACCATAGTGTTCTGTGGTAAACAGGAATTTTCCATGAGATCTACACATCCTATCAGATCAGATCAGACAGTTGAAAGTAGGCGCAGGAGTTTATTTCGAGCACACGTGGAAGCGCCTTGGTTTCCTTAATGAAGGTCAGCGGCAGTGCAGAGCCTCAAGGCTCTGTGGGCAGCTCTGGCTTGGAAGAACTTTGTAGAAAACATTTACATGTCACAGGCACCATTGAGCGGCTAGATGAGAAATAAAATTTGGAAGTGCCTTGTGAACTCTAAAGTGCTATATACTAACTGTGTCAACAGTATTTCTATAGATTTTGAAAAAGAGAGAGGAACCCCAGCATTTAGATGAATGCTTTCAAGGCCTTGAAAAGTACAAATGTAATTTTTTAAAAAGTCGGTAACAATTGAAGGAGATTTAGATGTGTCTCCGTTCTGAGTTTTGGTTGCAGGTATTTATAACAGTAGCAATAATAATCTATATTCCCTGTTAGAATTGCTTCCATAATACTCTTTTGCAGATAAGTTGTTGAATAAGAAGCAATAAAATACCCAGTCAAAACTATTAACAGTGGTTTTTTCTGGTGGGGAGGATTATAGAAATTTTATTTTTTAATTTTTAAGTAATATTTTCCCAATTTTATATTTGATTCATCTTTATGATAAAACAGCTATCTAAAGTATAAATCTGATTCCATAATATCTTAACCTATTTTAAATATTCAAAATCCCACGGTGCCTAACTTGAGGCTTCATCTGTTGAAACAGTTGTATGTAGTAAAAATGATCTTTCTGTGATTTCAAGAAATGTATGTTTTTATTATGTCAGTTTCCAAATAAATTATACAATATGACATTAAAAATTTACCATATACATTGTTACTATCATTCATGCCATTCCCATAAACCGTAAAGTCATAGCACACTTCCAAATCCAAAGCTTTTGTCCAATGTAACCAAAGTTGCTCTTCTCCGAAGGATACACATCTTCAGTCCCTCCTTTTGACATGTTTCATCTTATGATAGAGTCAGAAAATATCAACATAAAAAACAAGTCTGCTTAATTATACTATCAAATAATGTTCTCGCTCTCATTCTTTCTTATTCTCCTGCAAGAATGCCCTAATGCTCCCAAGTCATTTCAGACTTGCTATTCCTATTGCTAGTTTTATAAAGTGAACATGGATTGGAATGTACCGAACATAATAGGGTTTTATGAAGTAATTATAATATTTCTAATTGGTATCTTTTACTTTATGGAAGGCTCATTATCATATCTATAAGTGTATTCACTCTTGCTTAAACTGAACTCACAGCTAGAATGAAGCAGACTTTTATAACATTTCTTTTATAGTCAAGAGGAGCTTTTAAATTCATGTTTGAAGCCAATATCATAGATTTGATGAGTCTTTTGTAAGTGTTCAAGGTTTGCTTTAAAACCTTCCACAATTGTTTTCCATGGAACCACACTTTGCATTTTGAGTTATTTTAATAGAAATAATCAATCTTCAAGTCAACACTGTGTTAATTCTGAGACTATTTTGAAGACTTATTCTATTACATAAGCCAGTGTCCACTTTATTCCACCTGAGGTGTATCTTTCAGAACGCAGTATTGGGGAAAACTGCTTATATACATTGGTTATATCAATGTGTGAATACGATAGAGAAGTTTGATATATCAAGATTCTTTTTTATATGTTGAATTGCAAAAGCCACACACTATATATAGTCTTCCTGCAGTAACTGAAGAGAATGACTTTCTACATCATGTTTAATGATTACATGTCAAGATTAAATACATTTTTAAACTTTATTTTCCTTTAAAAGTAAATTTTAATAAAAATATTAAAAATTATAAGTAATTTATTTCAATAAACAATTTACACAATGCATTATTACTGCGAAAAGTTGCATAATTGGGAAGGCAACAAATTTCATTTAAGTATTTAAAACAACACTTTTCATTAGGACTTACACAGGCACTCTATTTTTAAAAGTTGAAACAGTCACATGTAAACATTACCCCAGGTATTTCAACCAAATTCATGGGAGAGATCCAGTCAAGTTTCTTGTTGGATATTAAATGACTTTCTTACATTTTGTGATAATCTCATATTGATAGAAGGGGAAAAAACCCCAAATCAGCATATTTAAGTGCCATAATCAATGAAAGCAAGAGTTATTGTGTTCTTTTCGGGAATTATTTGTCACAGAAGTCTGCTAATTTCTGATACTTCCACATATTGTGGGGGATCACAAAGGGGAAATACTGATGGAGAGACCATTCCTGCAACTGAACTTTCACATTTAACTGTGCACACACAAATAAGCAAAGTGTTCTTGATTTATATTGTTAATAAGCGATAGACTACTTTCTGGTGAGCTGTTTCTGTCTCTAGACAAAAGAGGAATCTGGACTTAGATACTTCAGAGCAAGCAAGGAAAAGGAGGACCTGGACGAGCTAACCAGGGTCACGGGCGAGTCTTCAACTCTATATGAGAGACACAGTAGGACTTGAGAGAATTCTCCCTAGGAAAACAGGATGTATGAGGAGGATGGGCAGGCTGTGATGCCCTGGCTTCCTTAACTTCTTCCTTCCTTTCCCCCCACTGGAATGTTAAGAATGCTAAATATATTCTGAGTGGTTAAGGAGCTTGGGAACTAAAATTCTTTCCTCTTTCCTTGTTCCTTCACAAGCTCTGGGACTTTGGGATACAGACTATGAAATTCAGAGATTGAATAAAGATGTCAGAATCACATTATATATACACTTCTCTTGAATATTTAACTTGCTGTGATGCACAATATGCTTATGGAACTATCTTACTCCCCTAAGGCAGTTATAAGAAAATACTACAGATTGAATACTTTATAAACAACAGAGATTTATTTCTCATAGTCTCATAGTCCTGAAGGCTGAGTAGTCAAAAAACAAGGCATTCACAGATTTGATGTGCAGCTGAAGGCCCATTTCATGATTCACAGATGGCAGCTTCTTCCTGTTGTCTTTGCATGAGGGAGCGGGCACGGCAGCTCAATGGGGTCTGCTTTTATAAGATCAAGATTCCATTGGGGAGGGTTACTTTGTCATGATTTACTCACCTCCCAAAAGGCCCCACTTCCCAATACAATCATCTTGCAATTTAGGATTTTCATATGAGATTGGGGGCAACACAAACATGGGAAGACCCTAGCAGGAAGCCATAGCAGGAACTGTTCTAAAATGTAGAACATTTACATTTCTTAGAAATCACCTACATAAACATTTTTGTCATATGCCACTGAAGTAGCTTGACTAATATTGAGGTAGAATAACAGAAATAAAAGATAGGTAGAAAGGAGCCAAGGAAATCATAACTAAAGTTGTACTTTTTAAAAGATTGCATCTTCCAGGACCCAGCCAAAGTTGCCCAAGGCTATTCATATCAGCATTTCCTTGGTTAAAATTAGGCTCCTCTCCCACCAGACCATCACACCCTAAATTCCTCAGGAATACTAAAAGTCCATAAATAGGTTTAATTGAAAAAGTAAAGAGCAGAAATATAGTCCTAAATTAAACAAGAAGGTTGAGTGAATGCAAAGAATGTTTAAAGTGTCTATTTTTAAAAAGCCCAAACCTGTAGAATGGGGTAATACCCTGCTGGGGGTGGCACATTTTCCTGGGCTTTCCACCCCTTCAAGAGAAGCATGAATGTTCCCTGTTCCAGGAAGTGATGCATCTCATTTCTCAGAGATTCCACACTTCATTCTTGAATGTATACTATTTGGTAGATCAGGGTAGTTCTAAATCCAATGAGAACGCTTAGTAAGAGACAGGAAAGTATACACCGAGAGTTGTAGAGAAGAAACCCACAGCAAGAGTAAGGCAGAGTTTGGAGTAGCCAGGGAATCACTAGAAACCCTCACGAGCTAAAAAAAAGTACAGAAGGGTCTCCCCAGAGCCTTCAGAAGGAACACGGGTGCACTGATGCTTGATTTTGGGTTTCAGTCATCTGGAACCATGATGAAAATTTCTGTCCTTTTGAGCCACCCACTTCGTGGGAATTTGCTAGGGCATCCTTAGGAAACTCATAACCACCACCAGTAATTATATGTGAGTAATTGGAGGTTGAATAATGTGTGAAAAAAAGCAAACAGAAATATTATCATGAATATTTTCAGATATATAGCTAGCAGGATGCTTGCAGACCCCTTTATTGGACACTTGGAGGGGAAGTTTTGGCCTGCACATGGCAGGAGACACTACAGGTTGTGGTTCACGAGAGACATCCAGGATATCTATCGCCTTCCATATTAATAAAGGAGTTGAAAGTTGGCAGAGATGCCCTGGACAAATTTGGAAGAATTTGTACTTACAATTAGGGTTCCAGCTTTGCTGGCAAAGGAAATACCTCCAACAACACCACTCTCCAGGGGAGCTTGCTGGCAGCCTTGGTTTCCGGTTTCTGTAGAAGCCCTGAAAGCCTTCTCCTCGACCAGCTAACCCATCCTAAGTATGTTAGTGCCTGCATCACACAATGGCAGATAGAAAGGTCACTATCCAGAGAGCATGTCTAATCTTTTTTTTCTATTTTTATTTTTATTAGTACATGTTCGCAGTATATAATCATTACATTTGGGGGAAGGTGTTACATGCATGTAACACAGCTCAATTCTTTTTTTATTCTTGTCCCCTCCCTGCTTCTTCTTCCCTCCATTTTCATTTCCAAACAATGTGTCTCCCTAATTTTAGAATGTCAAGGGCTACTATAAATAATTACAATCAGTATTTTAAGGGGATGCACTGTATAAAATTAAACCAAGACACCATGTACCTGAATTTTTAAAAATAATATGACTCATGATATGTGATTATGGATACAGAAGCTGTATATGTCATACTTTGTCAATAGACAGAGTATAATGTTATGTTCTTTTATGGCCTTTTAAAGATATTATTAGCTATAAACAATGAGTCTCCCTAATTTTAGAATGTCAGAAGCATAGGGACATAAATAATAAGAAATAATGAAGTACCAACTTCAGACTTTATTAGCCTTGTATCATAAAGTCACCCTTTTAATTCTATCGTCCTGGTAGAATGCTTCAGTAACTTTGTTTTCTAAAGTCTGAACTGATAGCTTTTTTGTAACTTTAGAATTCCTATCATTCATCTTTCTTAAACTGCCTTATGTAATACTATCATTTCTTATAATGGAAGCCTGCAATGCTGTTGCTAGGCAGCATTGCAAGACCCAGGCCTATCATTTCATCCTATTTCAGATTTCCCAGCTGAAAGCTTTCCATCATTGATATTCTGACTCAGAATTAATTTCATCCCAGTGAGTATTACGATACAAGATGATAGAATCACCAAAAGCAGCTTCACTCCAAGTAAAGGTATGTAAAGAGGGACCAAACCTATATTAAAAAAAAAAAAAAAGTCTGTCAGAATATCATGGAAAAAAGTACTGGTATCCTGCATAAGTATTCAGTATTCATTACATTCTTCTTATAATGCAGAAAAAGCATTGAAGCTAGGGAAGTAATTTCTATATTCAATTTACATTTTTCCCCTTCCTCTGTTGTAAATGTAAATGAATGCCATATTTTTAAGTCCTAAAGTAATTAGGTGGGACAGTAAAGGTCGGTAGTATATGGTCCATTTGAAGGTAGGAAGTTGCCTCACTGTGGTGGGCTGAGCAATGTGCTCTCCCCTCCCAAAAGATACCACATTCCAATCCCCAGAACCTGAAGATATTATTTTACATGGCAAAAGGGCTTTTGTATGTGTGATTAAGCTAAGGATTTTGTGATGGGAACATTATCCTAGATAAGGATCAAAGATGTACAATCACAGTCCAAGGAATGTAGGCATCTTCTAGAAACTGGAAAAAGCAAGAAAATGTATTCTTTCCTACAGTCTTTACAAAGACCTAGTCTTAGTGAACTTGATTTTAGTTTTAATAAGGTTCATTTCCGACTTGTCCTCCAGAACTACAAGAGAACACATATGTGTTAGATAAAGCTACATAGCTTGAGGTAACTTACAGTAGCAATAAAAAACTGATAGAAATTTCTTTAATATTCACTACGTACAAGCTGTAGGAGTTAGAGTTCAGTTTCTACATACTCATGCTTCCTCCCCACAGGTAGTCTTGCCATTCCAAGGCTCTGAGCAAGTGGAGAATTTTCTCTTTCTGTATTTATAATAAAACCCATCAGTGGTAGGCAGAAGACAGCAAATCTATCCCTGGATTATCTGTTATCAGATTATAATTAATAACTTCAAGAATTAAAACTATTAAACCTAATTTCATTTTTGCTGAAATCATAACATCATTACATACAAAGAAAGTTTAGAAACTATTTCATCCTTTTTCAGTAATAATTCTTTTCACTTAATAGGACTAAATTTCAAATTATTCAGAATATGGGGATTCATTTGATACTGATAATAACTATACTAGATAAGTTGCCCATGAATTTGTACTCCCACTTAAAAGAATCTACATATTAATTTGGCTAAGTGAATAGGCTGATACTATGAACCAGTCAAACTGAACCCAAATCAGAGACTTCTAGTTAAAACTCTACTCCTATTTCCATTATCTGATTAAATAGGAGGTGATTTTTAAAATCACACTCTAATAAATATATTTCACTTTTATCTTCTTTCTATGTATTCTCACAACTTAAGGCACATAGGAGGTATTTTTTTCAAAAGAATTAGCCTTCCATGGCAACACAACTACTTATTAGAACTGAAACATAACAAACAAAAATTTATGATTTAATACAAAGTGAATGAAACCTAAATCACCAGCACATAAAATTAATCTTGCATGCTGGTCTTAGGCTGTTAAAGACAAGATATGCATCAGCAAGACAGAGTTCAATAATGTAAAATGACACATTGCAAGTAATGTAAACAGTCTATTTCAGTAGCACAAGGTCTTCAAGGTAACGAAATAGAGTTTTTCATCATAAATCCAGAAAGACATGGGAAATGTTAATGAACAAGTCAAGGAATAGTAGGTAGCTTAAAAAGCAGATACTATAAATACTGATGTGCAACACTAAAGAATGAACAGTAAAAATGAGGGGTTGTGTTAGTTTTCTGTCATTGTGACAAAATGACAGAGGAAAGATTTGTTTTGGCTCTTGGTTTCGGATGTTTCAGTCCATAGTCAGTGGGCCTGTGGTGAGAGACAACATCATGGTAGTGGGAAATATGTAGCTAAGAGGGCTGTTCATCTCATAATGGCCTGGAAACAAGGCGGGGGGGGCCTGCTTCCCAATAATCTGTTCGAAAACACCTCCCATGACCAACTTTCTCCAGCTAGTCTCCACATGCTAAAGTTTCTACCATCTCCCAAAAGTGCTACCAGCTACAGACCAAGCTTTTAACACATGAGCCTTTGGGGGACATTCCAAATCCAACTATAACTACGACTCAACTCATACACACATCCTTATTTTGCTTTTATATATATAAATTCAAACTTCTGGACTCAGTTAAAGGTTCTTGGGGAGCTGGACATTAACACCAGAGAGCAGGGCTAAGATCATTTCAGAAAAACAGTAATTCAAATAACTTTATATGAAAGATAAATGAACAAAAGCAGTAAAACATGATTATAAAAATAGCTTGGGAGTGGCCTCAAATGTCAGGTTAAAATTTTCATATTTTTTTATGACCAGTGGAAACTTATAGTGTGAAAAAGACCATGTTCTAAGATGTATTCTAAATAGCATACATGTTGGGTGACTTGTAGAGGAAGGGATTGGAAATGGAGAGAATATTACAGTAGTTTAAGTGAGATGAAAAAGGGTATGACATGGTTTTCATCTCTTATGTTATAATAAGTAAGATTACTAACGTGAATATTGCACCAGCATTGTACAAAGTACTTCTTTAAGACCTTACATGTGATAATTCATTTAATATTTACAACTAACATATAAGCGGGTATTATTACTATCCCCATTCACTGGCTAAGACATAGAAACATAATAAAAGTTAATAGATTTGCCCAGTGTCACACAAGTGGAAACTGGTAATTCTATAAATTTAGAACCCTGGGTGTCTGGCTTTAAAAGTTCTAATTGTGCTGCCTATAAGTCATAAGGAACATGGAATTTTGTGAATATAAAAATACTCTTTTTAATAGATGTTTAGGCAAAGAATTCCATCATATACACATACCATTGTCCTTTCGTTTCACTTCATTATTTCAGAGTTACTTATTGCGTACTTACTATTTACCCTTTACTGAAAGACACACAGTAGTATGTTCCCTTATAGAACATATTTTTGTGTGTTTTAGATTTTTAGATATCCCAGTAGTATTGGTGGGCTTGGCCATATGTCATGTAGAACAATTGTTACTGGTCCATTTGTGTATTCAGATTGGTTTCTTTTATTGAGTTGTTGCCATCCATGTTAACATACCGCTATATAGGGAAGAAATGTACAAGATTATGAAGGGTTAAGTCTCAGCCACTGTCACCATTTTAGTATCTGTCCGAAGCCTGCAGCCATTTCATTTAAATATTTATATTCTTTAATTTTTACATTCAATTTTCATTTTATTAACCATCTCTTTAATTCTGCTTTGTCTATAACTAATATGCATTTGAAGACATTGAATGCACATGGCTTATTGAGCGGTTTTTGCATATATCACAAAATTATCACATTTTCATATCCTGTTGAGTATATTCACTTCATATTTAACTTCTTAATTGAATATTCCTTCTTATATCTCTATGAAATATATTTTCCACCTATATAGTCTTCATGTTTGTTCTTCCCACTTAGAACACAGAAAAAACATTTTATAAAAATGATTACAAAGAGTGTAAATACTCAAATGACAAACAACACACTTTGGGAAATGTTTGGAAAAAACACTAGGAATGTTGAAGCTCCATTATACATACATCCAAGTCCTGAAAAACTATGATTTTCAAAAAACAATTTTTGATAAGTGATATTGGTAGGCCACACAAATTCAGTAATACAAATCTCATAGTTCAAAGTCAGAGATAAAATTACTCTTGTCAGATCTTGGCAGTCTCTGAGCCATAAAATATGAAGAACATTTCCCAGTGAACTCATAAGCCTTTTGAAACTGCTCCATTATGAAAGAAACAAAGATTATGTTGGTCTTCCATTAATGCATCTTTTATTAAAAAAAAAGACATAAATAATTTCATTATGTTTCCTTATAGAGTCTTGATTTGCATTTGGCTAGTGTCTCATTTAACAATATTAATTGGATCATCCTGTTAGTCGTCTGAAAATAGCTATTGGAACATTACACGATCATTTTGTACCAGACCAAGCAAGTCATTTGTGAAAGAACAAATCCTTCTATAAGCAATGTCACATAGTCTAATAGGCATTAGGAAAAAATGACTACTTGTGAATAACTGGTCTATAGGAAAAAGTACATTTTTATGTGAGTCTAGAAAGGAAAGAAAAAATAATTTTACATACTGTATTTTAGATGTCTGGCACATTAATCTTCATGAAAATACTTAATTTGTTTTGAGAATTATTTTTTTCCTATGAATATTTCAGATCACTTTATTGTAAGAGAGAAAAAAATAATCCTCACCCAGCTCATTACTACTGACAGCATATTATATGAGACATTACATCATGAAACAGCAAAGAGTTTCCAGTCTCAAAGCAGCTTCAAAGCTGGAAAGAAATTAGATTCTTTCATTTTATGTTCCGTTTCTAATCACTGATTTCTGCAATCAGGTGTAAAGGTGATGAACTGTGGAATTGGGAAATTTCATTTTCCAACAACCTACTCATAAAAAGCATGCAACAGATCTATTATCGTCTCTTCAGATGTAATGGGAGGAAACTAACTTCTGTCTGAGCAGCATTTGCATAAATTCAAGAAGCCCAAATGCAAGGGGACTTTTGCTTTTGCCTTTTACAAAATTTTCCAGAACACTGCACAGCCTACAGGCAATGAGTCACATTGGAGAAGCTCACAGTTTGGGTTAGGTTATCTTAGAGAAGTGAGTAATTATCAATAATAAGTACATGTCTATACTCAATTCTAAAATGAGATTCCCATTAAGATATATACCTCACCTTGTTTAGTTTTCATTTCTTCAAACCGCTGGTGGGATGTCACTACCTCCACAATGTTGTTTCAGAATCACTTAGCTTCTCCAAGGATTTTATTTATTTTCCTCTTTGTTCTTTTCAGCATTTGTACTTAATTCCATCACAGCTCTTAACACGCTGTACTTATTTTCTTGTTGCAGTTTATTAAACAAAAAATATAACAGTCCAAAATGTAAATTTCCACTGCCATGGAGTCCAAATTCTATTTATCTATCCCTGTATCTAGCATAACATGTTATTTCTAGTTCTCTCCAAAATAGACTTCGAGTCAAGGAGTCAAGTATAGGAACCCTGGTAGGAAATGGGTAGATGGTAGGAGAATGGGGAAGCCATTCGTTGGTGCACTTTAAATTGGCCAACCTACATTGAATGCGCGGGAAAACTTGGAAAAAGGGTCTGAAACCTAGATCTCAGAATGATTCTTCCTGAGGTGTGAGGGAATTGAAGAATTAAACATCCAAGCTGAGAGTTACTGAATGAGAGTTTCTAAATTATTGGCGTTTCCTGATTGCTGCATTGTTATTATGGCGCCATAGCGTCTTGGGTTTACCGGAAGAGTCTTTGGGGGCTATTTGGCCGCATTTGGAAGCCTAACTGCACATGCGCAGTTTTGGAGGCAAGGAGAGATGCAGCAGACATTAGAGACTGCACTTTGCACTGCCCAGACCTACTCATGTCTCATGTTAAATTCATTTCTTCCCAGTGTTGCTTCGTTAGTGTGGTCACCAGTCATAATTGCATAACTGTGAGGAAGATTTAACAAAAAAGGGGTAGTAGCAGAAACAGTGATTCTGACACCCACAGCTGCTGTCTGTCTCCTTCTTCCTACACCATTCATCCCAGATTCCCTCAGCCCCAGCCAGCACTCTATTCTGCCGTATGCCTGCAGTGCCCTTCGCTCCCAAGGAGTCTGAGCTCCTTGCTATCGAGGCCCTGGTCTGGCTCTGGTGCTGCAGGTAACGGTGTACACATATTACTAAGCCTAGAAACAAAAAGCTCGCCCGGAAGTGTTTCCCTTCCCTCGCTCTACAGCAGCAAGCTTACTTCCGCGTATGAATCAGGATCAGTCACTCCTTTTACGTAAGGACTCTTTACTTGCCTGCTGGTCCATTGACTCTGCCATATATTTAGTCGTAGTATGCTAAATGCAGTGGTGTCGTTGATCACTGCTAGACAAGTCATCCTCTCTATTTTGTTGTGTAGTGCTTCATTAGCAGAGGATACGAGGATCTATTTTCTCTGCCCCTAATCCCTTAGATATACCTACGGTACCTCTCACAGAACAGCTCTCACGTGTTGAATTGCGGCTGTCTGAGATCCCATCAACCAGTTAAGCCACTTGCTGCTGTTCATGATTCTATGAATATCTTTATCTGTGGTCAGTTCTCCCTCCAAACCAATTTAATTTGAATTTCTGTGTACTAAGATGTATTTTCTTCATCACTGGCATTCAGAACCACATTTTCTTGGGATTCTAGTGTAGCACCCGCACATCTTGTGGCAGTCTATCCATCCCGCCACCTATGTGGCAGGTCTTAGCTTTTCTCTTTTCTAGTGCCTGATCACAAGGGTCACCCAGAGACACTACAGGTATGAGCCCAGGGAAAGCCTCAATGACGCTGTAACACATGGCATGGTCCTCCACGTGTGCAAGTTCTTCATGTCCTCTACATCTGGTTAGTTCGGTTTCAATGTATGGTGGGTTTCTGCTGCTCCTGACCACTCTCGTGGCTTGATGGTTTGTATGGTGTTTCTGTAGTAGAGCTCAGTCTGGATCTACAATATAGCTCTATAGCATGGATCAGCTTTGGTTACAGATGCAGTTAATGCTGCTTGCTCAGTTGCTTGGTCTCTACGAGCACTCGGTGGTGAGTCGGGAGCTGCTTTTAGACAAGTAAGAGTTCTTTGTTGCATTTGATGTGTCCTTGCCCTAAAACCCTGAAGGACTGTGCTGTGCCAACATTACTGGGAGCTTACCAGAGACACAGTATAGTAATGTGACCATTATACCTAAACTGACAGCTTCCCAAGTTGTCTGATACATGAGGTGGAGTTGGATTTGTGTGTGTGTGTGTGTGTGTGCCATCTTTAAAATATGAACAGGATCAAAAAACTGTTTGTTTGTTTTTTTAATTAGTGGCAGGAAGAATAATTTGTGCTTTATTTTGGAAGAAATGTCTTGGCATAACCCTATTCTTCTGGCACTTAAAAATGAAATTTGTATGACATGTCCCTGAATATTTTATAATTTATCTCTGAGGCACATGGCTTTAGCAAGGTGTAGAGTGTCCTTGCGGCTCACCTTTCTCCAGGTCAGGTTAACATGGTGCCCTCAGGTTAGCAGGTTGGTATGATGTAATGTGAAATGTCCAGATGATCAAGGTCTCTTCTGATTTTATTGTGACAAATGTCAGGAGAATTAATATATCCTGCAAAAAAAACTGTGAATATATATTTTTGGTCATTTCGGCTGAATATGAATTATTTGGATTTTCCATAATAGGGATTGAAAGAATGGATTTGCTGGATCAATATCTGTCAAGTTTCAGAATTTGTGTAATATCTTAAAGATACCACCTCAGAAACAATAGCTGCAAATGCACTTGAATACTTTATGATAATCTACTTCCATTGCTGTAATCCATGGCATTTTTTGTAGGGACCACACTAGAAACATAAACAAGGGTATAAGTGGTACAATGACCCTTAAACCCTTTACATTATGGAGAGTCACCCTAATCTTTGCCATTCTGGTCAGAGTGTGGCATTCTTCTTACCCACTGTATTGGCCAGGGATCAAAAAGTACTGTGAAGTCCTCTTCTTGGCCTTTCCTACTATTATGGATTCTACTTTACACTTCAAGCACCTACCACCAGAGTGGAGCAAGTAGCAAGGCAAACCATTCCAGGGAAGCACAGGGCATGCCGACAGAATCCTTTGAGCCAAGGTGGGCAGCCTTTGGCTAGGTTCCCACTTACCACCTGCCTCTGTATGTCCCCACTCTGCCAGTGCAGGATGGGCATGTTTTGCATAGTCGGGTATTATTGTCATCCTGGATTCTTCATCTGTTTAAATATCCTGAAAACTTTAGTACTGTACTTTTATACCTGGGCCACCTTTTTGCTTCCAGATCTAGGTATTTTTTGTGTTTAAAAACACTCCTCTGGAAATATTGGGAGAAATAATTGCTCAATGTATTCACTGTGTTATTTGAAGTTCTTTTTCAAGAAGACCTGGCCTCTGCCTTGAACAAGGAATATAAGGGTGTCAAATTGTATCATGTGGAAATTGGATGGTAAGTTTTTATTTTTCATTGTAACTATAGATGTCAGCAGCCTTCGCCTGTGTCATGTTTGATCCTTTTTGGTTACATAAGTCAAAAAATGTGTCACTGTGGTAGACTGATTGTGGTCAACTTGAGCAAGAACACCCAGCTGGACTGAGTTGGGTGGTTTGGGGCATAGAGAGTCCACCTGAGGATTGTTGTGGACACAACATAAAAAAGAACAGGAGCAGAAGATAGCGGCCGGCTGTTTCCCTGAAGTGAAATCAGCTGTTCTCATTGAAGGAGGAGCTTGGGGCCTTGCCGTTGTTGGTAGTGTTTGCTTCTGGGGAGCTCTGGTCTTCATATCCACCTTGAGCATCATATTCCAGCTCTAGTATAGATTTCTTCAGCCTTTTAGTGCAGACTTGGATGTACACAGGACAGCGCCACGGGCTCCCAGCCCTTGACGGAATCTTTCAGGTCTCCAATGCATAGAGTAGGTAGAGGTTCTGCACTCTTCCTGCATTTGGCTGGTGTGTGAATGTTGTAACTTGTAATTATCCTGTATTAAATCTGGTCTCTTGTAAACTATTGACTCTAGAGCCGTCTGACTGATACAGTCACCTCTGTTTTCTGTCTCATTTCTAAAAACACATAGTCTATAAGCAATTATCATAGATTTCCACAGGGCAGTTCCCCTTAGATGGGATCTACTTTGCTTCTGAGAGTTAACTTTTGCTGCTATGTGACCTCTACTATTCTGGAGCTCTATTAGTTCCACTGACTCTAGAGAGCCCAATACCATACAGGCTTAACCTATTGTCTTACAAAGACCAGTCTACAGTGAGCTTCCTAACGATTCTAGCATCATGTCCCTCTCCCATTTAATTCCTTACTATTATAGTAGTGTAGATATTTCTGGGGTCCATTAGGGAACATATTTCACAGGTATATTTTGGGGATCTCAGAGAATAAACTCATTTCCCCTCTCCCCATCACCTTCCTCAATATTGCTGTTGAGGTATTCTAGTCACCACTTTTATGATAAAATCTCTGAAATCGTCTAATGTTTGCTGGCAATAGATATGTTAGCTATGTATGGCAGCTCCGTCAGTGAATATGTTTTCTTCCTGAAGCATAAGAAATCCTTTCCATGGGCCATGCTGAAATACGATCCCAGTTATTTGCCTAGAATGTAGAAGGGGAGATGGAGTGAAATCTAGAATTTGGATGAACCTACCCCATGTAAGGCTTAGCATGGCCTCCAGACACGGAGAATCCCCTCCGTTTGAGTAAGGGGCAGTGGATCACTTCTCAGGCCCAAGACATGGAGGCAGTCCACACTTTCAGGGTTGTCAAGCATTTTCTCACAAGTGTTCTCATCCCAGATATCAAAGTACCAGTACTTTGGTACTATAATCTTTATTTTAACAACAAAGATCTTCCAGAATTAAAAACAAACAAAAAAATCAGCAAATACAAGTAAGAAAAATTATGCAATTTTGTTTCTGTCACAATCTGATCCAGGGCTTTGTTTTTAGCCTGCAAGTCTAAGGAGATAAAAGTCTTTGCTCTTAAATAGAGAACTGCTCACTGTTATATTTTGGTCCATTTGGTGGCTGGCTTACCATTGCATGTCCTTTCCTTTCTCTACAGCATGACTGATAATAAGAACCAACAAACTATATAATTCTGGAAATATCTTTTGTCGTTACTTGTTCCAAATACTTTGAAAAATTCCATAACCAGTGCATCCACTTTTACCTGAATCCTAATTTCCTACAGTTTGAGACTCAGTCATTGAGATTCTCTAGCAGTCCAGATATATTACATCCCTGCTCCATCCCTGACACCAGAACCAGCAATGGCTTCCTCGACTTTTGACTATGATTGTATTTTAACTGATTCTTGGACTGCTTCTGCCCCGCTTTCTATTCTAGTTTAAATTCTTTCCTAAGCAGATCCTAATAAAAAAAGTTGAAGTGCAAATGGATTCGCAGAAGACAGGGAACTCTGATTTGGACGGGGGGGACATATTACAGGGAAGGGGAAGCTGTCAGTAAATGCTGAGGTATTAAGTGGTGTCTGGGCTATACGAAGTGAATCTAAAGCATGGTGAAATTCTGGGAAAAGATTCTACTCAAACCAAGAAGCCAGAGAACTAGCCTATTTATACATCAACTGCTGACAATAATTTACTTAGAGCTACTCGTATTGGTGATGATGGTGGGTTCCAAGCATAAGTATTAAATCTTTCATTAAAGTTGTTTTATTCAAATGTGAGCATTATGAAAGCACAAGGAATTTATTGTTGAATGCAGGCAAAATATAATGTAAAAATGTAGTTTCCAGAATGATAGTAACGGTTTTGACAAATGTAGTCAAAGGTATTCTCTGTGTGGGTATGGTATGAATAAAAGTGTGAGCATGAGAAAAGCATATTTGGGGAAATGATTAGTGTTCTTGTTTGCCAGCATATAACAGCCTTGGGCATTTGGACTCATGACACAGGAAATAAAAGATTACACAAAAGTTTTGAGCCAATATACGGAACAATTTAACGTACCTGCATAATAACACCACTCTTAGATGTCTTAGGAATCATCATAAAATCCAGACACACTAAAATGTAAATTTTTCTGTTAATTTTCAGAAAAACCACAGACAATATATCAGTCATGAAAACATAAGCTTAATTATACATAATAAGCAAATTACACATAAGTTTAAGATTTATGATTTTGGATAGTAATTTATTGCTATGATTCTTGGCAAATTATTAAAACTCTTAATGTTGGTGAACTTGTTTCTAGCCAGGGCTTATTACGGGTCATGTTATGATTACCAAGTAATAGAAAAGTTGATTAAAAGTGGCAAATAAAAATCTGATATTTACTGTCTCTTTAATGAGAAGTCTAGAAAGAAGACAGTCTCAGAGTTGGTAAGTGAAGCAACTTAGAGTCCACGTATCATACTTCTCAGTCTCTTTGCTCAGCTCTTGGTGGAATGTGTGTATCTAGCGGGTTCTGACCGTATAAGGTGCTCGCATGTTATCCACGCGAAGGATAACATCCGAAAGCAGAATACATCTATTTTGTGTTCAACTTTCTATAGTGAGAAATAAAAAAAGCTCAAGTGTCCTCTACCTGATTTTTCACCACTTTCCATTGCCACGATTATATCATATGCTTACACCTAAATCAGTCACATAGCTGTTGGGAGAAAATTCTCCATGAGTTTTTCACGTTTCTGCATATATTGAAAGCAGGTGTACTGACTGACCTTTATCATAGACTATTTTTCTAAGAATGTTCCCATAATGAACAATCATAAAAGATTAAAATAATTTCTCCTTCTGTATCAAAGAGCAGGTTTCCTTACACCTCAAAAGATAGAGGTGCTCTTTCCTTCAAGAGCAAAAATAAGACTTCCTAGTGCCAAGATTCCTTAAATTCGGGGTCCCTCTGCTGTAATCCACCCCACTGTATGCCAGGATCTGCTAGTCCTCTGTTTATCACCTAGGGAGGTGAGGGCTCACAGAAGTGTATACAAAGGGCTGGTACTGTGGTCACTACTAATGCAGTGGATATTAAATTGTCCCTCATCTCTGACTCAGGAATAATGTGCCTTTTGGCAAAATCTGTGGAATGTGGTAAGCTAACTTGTTAAGTAGGCAGTAGGGTAAAAGTTTAGACTTTTCGTGATTCACAAAGCAAAGGAAATGAAAGGCTAGCACCCATTAAGATTTGGTCTCAAAGCTGGGAAAGTTTGAAACCATTCATGTTCATTTACTACACAACAAGAAAGTTAGCATCCTCCAAGAAAGTAGGTGTTTGTCAGTGCTTATTAGATAAGTAACAAAAGCAAACACAAACATACATACAGAGTATTTTCAATAAGGTAAATATCGTTTAAGATCATTTTCATTGTTAGATTTGTGTTTAAAAATTCCATCTATTTGATACATATGTAATGAGTACATTAATTCTTTATAAGGTGGACTAGGGTATGAGTATTTAGTTTGAAAATAATTTATATCATTCAATATATAACATTTGAAAATTTAAAAATCCAAATATAAGATCCATTTCCTCCAAGGCTGAGTGGATGCAATACTTTCATCTCTCTTCTCTTTCAAAATTTCATTGAAATGAAAGAAGAAATTAAATTTAAAATAAGTCTTTAGGAAGACTGCAAAATGTGGGTGTCATTAGCAAGTGAAAAAGAAAAAAAATTATAGGAATGTAAAATAAAGAAGAAAATCTTCTGATAATTATTTCCAATGCAACAAAACATTTGTAAAATTGTATTATGGGCATGATTCATTATCTGGAGTTATATTTATTAGAAACGTCAGAACCATTGTTAGGTATAAGTAAAAATTTGCCATCAGATTTGTTTCTATATTTAGGAAAAAATGTAATTTAGATTTTCAATTCTTACCTGCACAGAATGAATTCCTGGTAAATCTGAGGTGTTGATGAAAAATATAATTATATTAACAGCAAAAGTAGCAATGTAACACTTGGTTCTTCATGAGGTGAAGGACTTTCAAAAAGAATGGTAAACCTTTTAACAATATGCCTTGTATGTGGAGGGCCTTCCAAAAAAAAAAAAAATAGGGCTGCAGACGTGGCTCTGTCGTACAGTGCTTGTCTAATATGTGTGAGTCCCCAGGTTCAATCCCTAGCACCGTAAAAAGAGTTAAAAAAAAAGGCTAAAAAATTTGGCTGGATAGAAGAAATTCATATCCATAAAATGATCATAAATTAATGGCTAAATCATATATTGAAAGAAAATTTGAAACTCTTGGAAGTCAACAAGAAAAGGACAAATAATTTAATGAAAAAACCGCAAAGCATATGAGAAAGTAATTACAAAAGACATTGAAAATGGAGAAAAAGAGACTTAATTCTGCTTGCAAAATAATGACAAAATAACAATGAGACATATCATGAGCTAATTAGTAGCTAAGGGAAAAGAGGACTCTTTGCATAACATCTGTGGGAGAATGAATTGACACAACCTTTTAAAGGGCATTTTGATAGAATCAAAAAGTTGGTAAAATTTGCGTTTGTGTTGCCATAGAAATTCTGTTAAGCACCTGTCCAAAAGAACTTACTATTCATATACATATGAAGATTATTCTCTGCAGGAATATGAACTATAGCTCTGGTATTAATAACAAATAATTAGAGACTATGGTGAATGTTCAATAAGAGAGGAGTAAATAATTAAATCAAATGTTTGAACATGAGCTATGTTGTTAGTATTACCTCAGCCAGATTCTATCAGCCTGACAGATGTGCCCATCTGAGTCCAACTAGAAAACCCTTCCAGCAAGTCTGACCCAGATGCCCACCCTCAAACTGATGAAACACACACAGACTTCTTTTCTGTAGAAATATTTGTATGATAAGAAAATAGAGTACTCATTATAATCCCTCTCTGAAGTTGATTAAATATATATGCAAGATATTTTTCAAGGACTGTAATACCAAATAATGCATTTGTAGGTAATACAGTTATCATTTAATAGTACTTAAAAGATAAAGATAACATTGAAGTCTAAGAAATTTAATCATTCCTAACATTAAGTTAGGAAGTAGAAAATCAAACTGAGATACTGTTTAAATAACCTATGAGGTAATAAGTTTGAAGACATGGAATGACAAACACCATTGTGAAAATATGGGTCCATATTTAGCTTTCCCCTCTACTGGTTTCTCACTGAGCTCTGACATGTTTTACTTCACACAGACTTGATATTTCAGGTCTGCCAAGGCTTACTTCAGCCCTCCAATTAACAGGTGCACAATTGATATTTGATAATGCCTCCATTTTTCCTTGTATCAGCTCACTTTTTATGGGCAGTAAGAGAAGTTAGTATGTGCTTGGAGCAAATTCTCTAATAACTTGCTACCAAGAAAATATGAGAAGAGGAAATGCAGTATCCCTTTCTATAAAATTTGATTTCCATAAAAACTTACTGTCTAAAATTACTTCAAACTTGGTGACTGCTCAGCACCTACAATGATGACAATATTCACTGGCAGGTCCATAAGTTGTCTTTTCTTAAGCAAATAATAGATTTTTACAGAGAGAATGCATTGCCATCATGTCATGGAAATAAATCTCAAGAGTTTCTAGATTTCATATAGCCTGAATTTTAATCTATAGCCTATGCTGACAAATATCTTTAGTCAATTTATATGATCTTTCTAACTCTTGATTTCCTCGCCTGTACCGAGAAAGAATACTCTCTTTTCACACATACATGCATGTGATCTTTTTCACCAGTATTTAAGTATTAAATGAGATAATAAATAGTAAAAAAAAAAAAGTAGATGGTGTGCCTTCAAGCACATAGTAAGAAAACAATCAAAGCTTTCTACAACTGATATTAGCTTAGAAATGGGAAAATAAATACATGGTTTCTCAACTTTTTAATATTGGAAATTCTTTTCAGCATCTTTTTTTGGCCATACCATAAATTAGGACAGTAATTTAATTTGAATGTTGCCCATTATCTTTTATTTATCAGAAAATTCTTTTTTATCTTAACCATGTATTATAGCAAAATAATTTATCAAATTGCATTGTCATTAAAATAAATCCCCAATGAATTTAGCCATATTTTTCAAGCGATAGGTATTTGTCAGTTTTCCCACTGCTGGGTACAATACCTGCCACCAGCAACAAAAAGACAGAGAGTCTTACAGGTTCTTAAGGGGATTCAGTCCATGGTTAGCTGACTCCCAGGCAGAAACATCATGGCAGAAGGGCGTAGTTCTTAGTTCACAGCAGCCTGGATGCAGAGCAGGGAACAGTGCCAGAGAGGAAGCAGCAAGGGAACAGACATAGGAGCGCCCCCCCCCCCCGCAAAGCCACACCTGCACGATATACCCAGAGAAACCCGGAAGTGTGCGCCATCAATCCTTCGGGAGGATCCCAAAGCCAATCAAGTTGAGTTTCCACTCTGTTACATCATAAAATGTGAAATAATGCATTTATCGATGAGATAGTTTTTAATAGATAATGCTTAAGGGATGATAATGAAGTCCAGAAAATTTCGTGACACTGAGGTGGCTATAACATTGTTTAGGATTCCTGCTAAGTTTTATAAATTTCTAAGAATAAATCCATGGTAATGCCGATGAAAATCTGAAAGAGCATCAGAGTAATCAATTCTTTTTCATTCTACTTTTTTGGTCATCCTCCTGGTAGGTTTCAAGTTATATTAGCTTACTCTTCATTATCAGACTTACTCAAATAAATATGATTTTGTGAGTTGCAGAATAGTCCTATGAAGGTCTCAGTTTTCTCCTTTATAACTAAGATACTCAAATCTGAATATGCATCCAAATTCTAAAGCCCCTATTTCATGTGTGTTGGCCTCCATCTCTGCAGGCAAATCTTTATTATAACGGTGTGAGTTTTTTCTGTTCCCTCTTGTGGAGCATAGCTGCCTTGATTAGTTTTCCCGTTACTGGGATGAAATACCCACCACCAGTTTAAAGGAGGAGATGGTTTACTTTGGCTCATGGTTTCAGAGGTTTCAGTCCATGGTCAGCTGGTTCCAAAATAGGAACATATGAAGAAAGGGCTCAGTGGTACAAAGCTACTCACCTTATGGTAGTTAAGAAGCAGAGCAAAGAAGAAGAATGTCAGCTAGGAAGAAGCCAGGAATCAGATATAGTCCTCAAAATCCCACTTCTATGACCCACCTAGACATACACAGCAACGTGCTTTCTTAAACCTAACTCTTAAATTAATCAACCTGACAGTCAAGATTAACCACCAACACAAGAGCCACAGAGACAAGCATGAGGCCCATAGTAGCCTGATGAGATCTTCGCAGGTATTTTCTTAAACTATGGGAGCTATGTGCGTTCCTCCAGGATGATGTGTGAGAAAAATCTCTCCAGTGGGTGCCTGAAATGGATGATGATAGCCTCACACGAGGAACTTTCACCCTGCCCAAATATTGGTTGTAGGCCAACATGGCTGCTGGGATAGACACCCTTGTAACATCCTAGCCAAAGGAGGAGCAAAGAAATGTTACTGAGTGTTGAGGGGAGCTGAGCTACCAGGATCTGAAGAGGTCAAATAGGACAAGCAGTCAAATAGAAAGTAACAATAAAACATTTATTCATTTACTGTAGTGAGATAAATGAGGCCAGAAAGAAGTTGCTGGCTCCTTGAACCCCTTACTTTTCCCTAGGTGCAGCACTGAATGAGGTTCAAATGTAGTGACACAGATGGGAGAGAATGTCTCCTTGTCAAGGGAACCTGAGAAGGAGTGTTCTCTTTTAGGACCATGCCAGGGGCCAAGGAGAGAAAGGAAAGATCTGGAAGTAAAAAGTACTGAGTTAGAGTGACAAGAGTGTTTTCAAGGGACTCCAGTAAGGAGGTCTCAGCAGAGTGGCCTGTGGAAGGCCTTCACCATGAGTCCCTGGATAAGAAGGCCTTTAGTGGAGGTGATGGGGTAGGAATACGAAGTGTGTAATGGTCTGGCTGGCTTGAGGGTGCTGAGGTTTAGACCCTCTTCAGACTGAGCACCACATCTAATGTGTGGAGGCCAGTGTCTCTTCAGGAGGCCTGCCACATGGGGATGTCATGTTTGTCTTAGAAAATCACACCTAAAATACTGGCCTTGAGCCAGACTCTCATTGAGATTATCTTCCCCCATTTTCCCTTCTCCAAGCCACAAACACAAGCACTAATAATTCTTGAAAATGGTCAAAGATAGACTTGTGATTTGTGAGAGAAATGAAAGTTTCATGTCGTGAGAGGAAAAACCAAGAATTTGGAAACAAGAAAACACATTTTTAAATGACAAAAACCTGGGAGATTTTTAAAAAATTTACTTTGCTTTTGCCAGGAACTTCATATAAATTGAGTTAGATACCTAAGTCAGGCAACACTAATCTTACACACTAAAATGCAAATAAATTCTTGTGTTTTGTTAATAAAAACAAAAATGTAAATTTAGTGTTTCTGTTTTAATGTTTAGATCTTTGATCCACTTTGATTTGAGTTTAGTACATGGTGAGGGACATATATCTAGTTTTAGTTTTTGACATGTGGTAAGCCAATTTTTCCAGCACCATTTGTTAAATAGGCTATCCTTCTTCCAGAGAGGGTGTTTGGCTCTTTTGTCAAAGATGAGGTATTTGAGTGTGTTTGGGGTTGTTTCTATATCCTCCAATCTATTCTATTGATCCTCAGGTCTGTCTTTTTGCCAGTACCATGCTGTTTTTAATATTGTAGCTTTATAGTATAGTTTTAGGTCAGGAACTGTGATGCCCCCTGCTTTTCCCCTGTTGCTTAGGATCGTTTTTGCTACTCTTGGTCTCTTCTGGTTCCAGATGAAATTCATGACTGTCCTTTGTAATTCTTTGAAGTATGTTAGTGGTATCTTGATTGGAATTGCATTAAATCTGTATAGTAGTTTAGGAAGTATAGCCATTTTCACTATGTTGGTTCTTCCTACCCAGGAGAATAGAATAGGAAGAACCCTCGAAGACATAGGGGTAGGAAAAAAATTTATGAACAGAACACAGACTGCACGGGAAACAATACAAAGAATCAGTGCTTGGGACCACGTCCTATTGAAAGGCTTCTGCACAGCAAAAGAAATCACCAACAGAGCAGGGCGAAAACCCACAGACTGGGAAAAAATTTTTGCTAGCTATCCATCAGACAAAGGTCTAACATCTAGAATATACAAAGAACTCAAAAAAATTAAACCTCCCAAATTTAAAGACCCAATCCAAAAATGGGCAACTGAAATGAATAAACATTTCTCAAAGAAATAAAAGTGGCAAATAAGTATATGAAAAAATGTTCAACATCACTAGTCATCTGAGAAATGCAAATCAAAACAACATTTAGATTCCACCTCACTCCAGAAAGAATCGCGTATATGGAAAAATCAACCAATAACCAATGCTGACGGGCTGTGGGGAAAAAGGAACACTCCTCCACTGTTGGTGGAAATGTAGACTGGTCCAGCCACTGTGGAAATCAATATGGAGATTCCTCAAAAAACTACAACTGGAGGTTCCATTTGACCCAGCTATTCCCCTACTGGGGATCTTCCCAGAAGAATTAAAATCATCATACCACAGGGATGTATACACAACCATGTGCATAGCAACACAATTGTAATAGCTAAGTCTTGGAAACAACCTAAATGCCCAACAACCAACGAATGGCTAAAGAAAATGTGGTTTTTCTACACAATGGAGTGCTACACTGCCATAAAAAAAGGATAAACTAGAATCATTCGTATGTAAATGGATGTTCCTTGAGAACATACTTTTAAGTGAGATAAATCAGACACTCGTGAGTACACATCGAATTGTTTCTCTGATATGAGAAACAATAACTGTAAATAAGGACAAAGAGTTGTAATAAATATATAAAAAGAAGATAATACACAAAGGAGAGGAGTACTAGAAAGAAAGAAGGAGGGAAAGCAGAAAGGCAACAAAGGAAAGAAAAGGGAAAGGGAAAATATGGAAAATTATGAATAAGCCTGCTGTAAATAGGGAGGGAGGGAACAGAGGGGAGGGGTGGGGAAGAGGGGGGGAGAACCAAGATGCATCATGTAGAGGTACAAAATAAATGTGACGAATGTGAAAAAATAAAAAACAAACAAAAAAAATGTAAGCTGCAGCATATTTAATGAAAAAGGCTACTAAGGAAAAGTAATTGATTAATAATTATGAATTTTAATCCTTTTGTGGCATCCTCGTGGAATTGCTATTCTGTGTTCTAAATATTTATTGCTGACCTAACCAAGCTTGGGAATGGGGGTAGAGACCCAAGCAGGCTTACCAAGCCAATCTGAAAATAGCTTGAGACAGCAAGGAATGGAGTCTTGCTTCAGGGTTGTTACTGCAGGTGGGCGGGAGGCCAGGTGAAGGTTTCCACATGCAAACATGGAATAGAGAGATTTGAATCTCCTCCAGCCTGTACCAAAGCGGGAGCACTCAGTCTTTTTTAACAACTTGACCAGAAACGGTCCACCTAATAGTCACTATTGTATCACTGGAGCAAAATACCTGAGGCTCACAACTTAAAGGAGGAGAGGTTCTATTTTGGCTTTATGGTCTCAGGTTTTACTCCATGGTTGCTTGGGCCCAAGGCAGAAGTGGCATGTCAGAAGGACACAACAGAAGAAAGCTGTTCAACCCACGGCAATCAGAAAGCAGAGAAACAGAGGGCAAGAGAGACAGGAAGTGGCTACCAACCAGAATACACCCTTTAGGCCACTCAATCCCTGAGTGGTCCACCACCTCCATGCAGGGCCACATCCTAACAGCACAGTCAGCTATAAACTCAAAAATGGATTAATCCACTGATGATGTTAGTGCCCCGTGACCCAGTCGCCTTTCAAAAACCCCACCTATGAACACATAAGCCTCTTGAGGAACATTTTAGTCCCAACTGTAACAGTCTGAATGGGAAGAGTGACGTTTGAGGCTTACAAGTTACCCAAATTCAAACACCAAAATGTAGAGTATGAATCTTAATTACACCTAGCATTCATTGTAAAATAGTTCACAATGAGAAAATCTTTGAGAGACAGTTTTGTACTACTACATCAACAAATATCAAAATGTCCTGAACTGAAATGATTGGTATTAAATACTAAAGGGATATTTCTGTATTAATGGAAATGTGAATAACAATAAAGATTTCCAACACATGAATCATAAAAAAAATGAAAGTTCTCTGAAAATAATTGAAGACCAAATGCTGGGGATTCAACCCAGCTGTGCATGTGGCTCCCCAATTACTTTTGCATTTTCAACTTATCAGTCTCCAGCTTACTCAATGTTTAAGAGTAGTTTCCTTTTTCTCCATTACATTTCCATGAAACATATTCCCACATTAAGAGTTTGGGTTTTTTTCTCCCCTCAGCCTTCGTGGAAACGCTCCTAACTCTTCTCTCATGCTGCTCCATCTCATTATTCAGGTTATATTCCAAAGGTCGCCTCCTTCCATCTTTCTTTAACCAACCGGGTTCCTCACTCTGCCGCTTTCTGCTATCATTCTTTATGTTATCTTCTTGTTTGGTGGGTTGTTTATCCCCACTACATTGTGATAGCAGACACCTTGTCACTCTGACATTATTTTTCCAGTTTTCTTCCCAAGGAGGTATCATTCCCACCATGGTTTGGATAGGGTTCGAGCAGGTCCACCAGGGGTTCATGTGCTGGAAATTTTGTCCCTAATGTGACGATATTGTGGGTGAAAGAACCATTAGGAAGTGTGGCCTAAGGGGAGGCAATTAGGTCACTGCAGGTGGTGCAGACGGGCTTAACGTAATCCTCGTAGGACTCTGAGTTAGTGTTTGTGGGAGTGAGTTGCTGTAGAAGAGTAAGATGGCCCTTTTCTGCTCTCTGGCATTCGGCCTGCCAAGGGACATCCCCCACCCCTACCTCCACTGCTGTGACACCATCTGCCATAAGACCCTCACTGAGGCCACCTGATCTTGGACGTCCAGCTTCATATTGTGAGCCAAATAAAATTCTCCTTGAAAGCATCCAGGTTCGAGTAGGTTTTTATAATGACACAAATGGATTAATACAAACTCTAAAAGCAGAATGTTGGCTATCTAGAATGGTATTTATGCATAAAAGATTCTTAATAAATAGATATTGGTTGACTATAAATAAAGTGATTCAGCATCTTTATATATGTAAAATTATAGACATGTATATATACATATACACACACATGTATATCCACACTCAGACCTGTATGTAGGTGAGTAGAGAAAGATTAAATGTTTCCTGTTATTTATCCTCTCCTGACTCTTCAAGAGTCTCTCAATGAATGTACATCACATTTGTACAATAAGGAAGTATCCAAGTAATTAAAAACCCTTAAAATGTACTAATTTACTCTCCTTAAGACTCTGAATATGAAATTTAATTTCTTTTGATTCTTCAGCACTTTGAGATCTCTCACCCTAAAACCACAGTAATTTGATCAAACTCTGTTTAAGGACTTTTAAGACTTTCCTTATGTCGCGATCAGATTTTACAAGAAGCATTGTATGTAGAAGGTGAGATAGATACTATTAATTTATCCAGGCCATCCAGTCTGGATTTACCTTTTAAAAATTACCTTCCTGAATTTAGTTGCTTATGGCTCTTCTCTTATTTCTATGGGATAAATGGAAAACATTTACATAATTATTTAAGAATTCTACTTATTTTGCTTCATATACTAAGAAATTGATTCTGCACAAGAAATAGAATAGTGATAATTATACAAAAGTGCTATGTCAATGTCTTTGAAGCACTCAATCTTCCTTTGTTTTCCTTGGACCTTGGAAGTGTTCATCTTGCTTAACTTTGCATATTTTCCAGTTTTCATAGAGTGAAATAAAATGAATAGGTAAAAGTTGCAGTAGCAGAGTCCAAGGTTGGGGCTGTAAAAACCATTGTAGGTGCTCTAATTATTGACACATGCCAAATTCCTTAAGCCAATATGTAATTTTACTGATTGTTCCATATAGTGAATCATTAATTTCACAGAAGTATAAATTCAGTCCAAAAAATGAATAAATGTCAAAAATAATGTTTAATGGCAATTTTAAAATGGATATATTAGAAGTAATCTAGCTAAAATATATTGCTACATTTCTAATAATTTTTGATTTGTGAAATAGATTTTTCTGGATTAAAAATTATAGTCCTAAATGTTCTTTAGACAAAATTTCAATATCCAAATGGAAAAACTTAAAGATGCATTTTATTGTTATGTAAATGCTTCTATGCACAAAAATACCTCAACTTCTTGGTTAGCAATTACCTTGCTTCTCAACTGAATATTTGCTGATTTGGCCTAATAATTGCATAACATCCTCTTCAGGCTGCATTATGTCAAATGGAAGATTAATAAAATCAATGATGGATGTAGCAGAAGAAAGAACAAAAATGCATCTCAGGAAGATTGTTCATGGATATCAAAACAAATCAGCTTGAGCAAGGAAGGCTCTGTTTCAATTTTAAGAGGGTATGAGAAGAGAGAAGGAATTAGTTTCCTCTCCTTTACTGCTTCAACTAACTATAAAACTATGAGGCATTAAATGTCTTCTGGGAACTCACCCAATTTTTGGAAAAATGAGGTTTGATTCTTTGGAATTTGATGGCATTCTTTTCCAGAATGCAAGCTCATCCAGAGTCAGTGTGTTAAATAAAATGCTGGAAATGGGCAGAAAAAGGAGGGGAGAGGCACGCAGGAGAGGAAAGCCAATAAAATAAATTATGCCAAAAAGATAAATGATGCACAAGGGACATACACATTATTATCAACTTCAAGGGCTATACTTAAGTGAGCATGAAAAGTAAGCCATTTGAGAATTGAAATTAAAATTAAATCACTGGATTGTTTAATAATTATTTGAGTAGAAACCAAACATGACCATTAGCAAATGCAAATGAGTCTTTTCATTAACCGTCACCAAATGAGGTCCAGTAGAAGAGCTGAGCTGTTTGGCCTTGATGGATTTTCATTACGGGGCTTTGGCATCTCACTTGTATCTCTTTGAGTATCTCTGTTTTCAGTTACAAAGAGTATGAACTTAAATGCAAAGCAAAAAATGAAACAGGAAAAAAACCCTTGCTTGATCAAGAAAACATTTATTTTGAGAACATTTTATTCCGCATTATCCATTATTTGTCAAAAAGCAAAGTCTTTATCAATCACCCAATCAATAAAAAGTGAAACTGTAATCTGAATAGCCTATGCATCTTTAATGACACATTATGATTTACGATGAAAAAATATTTTATTCACAATGTTTCACCTCTCATGAGAAATCATCATAAATATACCAATATGTTTTATTTTATTCTAGAAACTGTTTAATGGTCCTCAATAGGTACCAAAATGCACGATCTCCACCCACACAGCCGAAACTCTGCTAAAACGTCTCCCAACTCCGGAAGTGTCACCAACTCGGATCCAGTTCATTCAATCTGGCATTTCCGCCTTCAAACATTTCTTCCGTCTGAATCCTCTAATAAAAACAACTCTTATTTTTGTCTGTAAAGCTCTTTGACTGTCTGAACATCCCTGTTTTCCAATTCTACCCCCACAATTTGGTAAATAAATGATATCATTTACAAATTCCAAAATCCGGTGGTAAACCAACTCTAGATAAATTGAACACTTATTTAAATCCTTACAATAATTCTTAATTTTTAACGATTAAATCATTGGTTTCACTGAATGCTAAAGCTTTTAACTAGACATAGATCTGCTTTTAATTAGGAATTAAATGGAAGCAGGTATGGTAGCACATGCTTGTAAACCCAGCTATGGGGGAGGCTGAGGCAGGAAGATTGCTTGAGTCCAAGAGTTGTAGGCCAGTCTGAGATTCCATGTATTTTTAAAATTAAAATACCTAAGTTGATTTTGTTTTTCTTTTAGTGCAAATTTTTATGATTTCAAAATACCTCTATAGATTTGTTAAACCTCTAACACAATCAATATCAAAATAAAAGATTTTTCCCTGTCATCCATAATTATTGGTGTGCCAGGAGTCAATATACAAGTTGTTTTTAGTTTGGGACAATTATGAATGAAATCAAATAAATATTCACCAATAAATCTTTTTGTGAACATAGCCAGTGAGACTGCTGGGTCTTCTGCAAAGTATATGCTTACCTTTGTAAGAAATTATCAGAGCTTTTTCAAGAATAGCTTCACTACTCTTTGCTCCCACCAATATATAAGTTAGTTCTCACTATTTCAAATTCTAGCCAGCACTTCATAATATTGTTACTGATATTCTGAGTTTGTTTCTGCTATTCTTTTTTCCTGTGTGAAAAATGTTAGTGGTTCTTTTAGAGCAAATGACTAAAAAAATTATGTCAATTTTTGTGTCCTAATTTCACCTGCACTATTTTCCTTGTTGGTTTTTTTGAGAAAGGGTCTTCCTGTAGTTCGGGATGGCCTTGAACTTATGAACTCACAGCACTCTCTGCCTCAGCCTCCTGAGAGCTGGGATTACAGGCTTGTACCACCACACCTGGCTTCACTTTCACTTGTGAAAGTTTTCTCTGGATGTGCAATTCTGGTTCTGTTTTAATACTTGCAAATATTATCATATGTGAAAAATCTTAAAAGAAAAATATAGTCCTACATATAAAATACCTGTCGCCATACATTAATTATTGAAATGGAAATAAAAGTTTTTATTTAATAAAAAATAGATTATAGACTGAAGAATGGGGACAAGTTATTTCATACATAGCTTTCAACATTTCATTAAAAATTCCATTTGATAAAAAATGAGAAAAAAAAGAGAAAAAAGAGAAAATCAGACAAGAGACCCATATTTTATCTGGTTGTTATAATTATCAAACACTAAAGTAATTTGGAGATAATATATTTAAGAAATATGCCAAAATTAAATCCAAAAAAGAAATGCAAATTGCCAGAACTTGGAAGCAACCAAGATGCCCTTCAGTAGGTGAATGGATACGTCAATTGTCGTACATTCAGATGAGGAAACATTAAACGCCAAGAAGAACTGAGGTTATCAAGTCATGAAAAGATGCACATTACTGCATGTAAAGAGCCAGTGTGGAACAGATATTGACTCTATGATGCAACACCATGACCTTCTGGAAAAGGCAAACTGTGAATGCAGCAAAAATTATCTTCGGTTGCCAAAGGTTTAAGAGGAATGAGGGATGAGTCAGGAGATCACAGAATACTTTTAGAGCAGTAAAACTGTTCTGTATTACACCCTCACAGTGGCAGCATGGCATTGTACATTTGTTCAAATCCATGTCTTGTAAAACACTAAGCATGAGTCCTAATGTAAACTATAGACTTGGTTTGACAGTGATGAGTCAATACAGAATTATCAGTTGTGACCCACGTGTCCTTCTGGTTAGGATGTTGATGACGGCCAATAATAGGATATGTGAATATGTGACAAATCTCCATACGTTCCACTTGATTTTGTTGTGTACCTAAAAGTGCTCTAAGAACACAGTCTATTAGAAAATAAGCACAAAAATGCCAGGACAAAAATCTAGCAACAAATTCAGAGTTCAACAGATGGACTAAAGCAGTTTAAACTTCAGTTAATAAAAATATTAGGGGATGTAGAGTTGATTTAGAAACATTCAGGTAAACAAGAAGATATGTAAGAAAGAAAATACAGTGGGAGTTACGTGGATTACAAGGAAAAATGTGTACTGAATGTTGTTGTGTTCCCAGAAATTGACCCAACCAATCACAGACTTAGGAAGATTATATGTAATCATACACATATATGATTTGATATATATGTAATCATATATGCATGATTTTATATATATATATCTATGTACGTAAATTTGAATTTTCTCTGAAAGGAGAAACTACCTTTATGACTGAGCACCAAAACTCCTGTGCTTTGCTAGACCAGGAGACACTATCTGTATCTTCCACAGCTGACCATTGTATGAATGTTTGTAAAGACAGTTCAGATCAAAGGCATCAGTACCACTGACTGGAAACTGCAAAAACATGAGAACACTAAGGTAATCAGCTGGTAACTGGTAGAAATTTTGAATAATTGAATATACATGAAAAAAAATGAATCCATATTAATTTTTCTTAAAGCTGAGACAATGGCTTCCGCAGTTTTCTTCCAAGATCATAATGATCATGGAATCCACCTGACTTCTTAACTAGCCCAAATTGTGTTTACATAATAATACAACTTTGATATGCTTGACCAACATTAAAATTTTTTTTTCATTGACAAATCATTGAGATGGCTCCAGAAGGGGGAAAGGATCGCTTCTGTATTGTTAGTGAGAATGTAAACTAATACACCCACTGTGGAAATCAGTATGGAGATTCCGCAAAAAAGTAAAACTAGGAATTCCACTTGACTCAGCTACTCCCCTTCTGAGTATCTTCCTGAAAGAGTTAAGGACATCATATTACAATCATACATACATACCTATATTTATGGTGGCACAACCCATAACAGCCAAATCTTGGAAATGGTCAATATGTCCATCGACAGATGAATGGACAAAGAAAATATGGTATTTATGCACAATGGAGTACTACTACTCTGTGACGGTTACATTTGAATCATTTGTAGGAGAATGGATACATGTCGAGACCATAATGTTAAGTGAAATAAAGCAGACACACAAGTTTAAATATCATACAAGATACCCAAAGTATAAACAAAAGAGCAAAATAAAAGGCAGACAATAGGAAGTAGGCAGATAGGTTCTTGGCCAATGGGAAGGGGGCTAAGAGATTTTGGGAAAGAGAGAAGGGAGAGGAAGGGTATGTAAAAATAAATTAAGATGTACCATGTATATGTGCCAACTCCCCATGATGAACATAATCGTTATGTACTAAAAACATGTAATACCAAAAATAATTTTAATATGAAGAACCTTAAAATTTATATCCATAAAAAATAAAATATAACAGACCAAAAAAAAGAGTAAAAAAGAAAGACAAAGTAGGAGGAAAGTTGCACACATATGTCCGATACAGGGCTTGTATCAAAATATATAAATGATATTGAAAACCAATAAGACCCCAACCTTGAAAATAGACAAGACACAAAATTACATATACAAAGATGATGAATAAATGGCCGTGTCACAAATGTAAAGATCGTTATCCCCACCACTCTTTAAGGAAATGCAAAATAAAACATCACTACAGTGTCCAGAATGGCTATAGTTAAAAACAAAAAAGAGGATCAATTGCCTAAGTGAACTGAGAAGTTGTTCTGTCCCCTGTAAGGCACTGGTAAAAATGTAAACTGACATAGTCTCCTGGGCTCCCCCTTTGGCAATCTGCTAGAACCAAACATGTGCCTAAAGGTCTCTATCAAGCCTCAAGGGATTTTACTATGAAAAATGCATTTATACACGTACCAACAGATATATAAGATTCAGAGCAACGTTATTTGTAATGTTGAAAACATCTAAATATTCATTAATAACTAAAGGAAAAGGGCACATCCATTCAATAAAACACTGTGCAGCAATGTGAAAAATGGACGAGAGTTACACACAACTCATAGGAAGTATTTGGTTGCATTTTAAATATTTATTCTGCTTTTGCTTAGAAAAACAAAATGCAGAAACATTTGACATTTGCTTTTAATTATCATATACTTTACATCGAATGTGTTAGAGATCAGTTAGGGTAATACTGTAGGGAATCTTTCACAACTCATAATCCTCAGAATGAACATTCTGTTATTTTAGAATTTTAGGGTATGACTGAAGATTTATTTCAAGTCATTCTTGTGCAGAGAGAGAGGGAGGGAAATGGATCCTTCCTTAACTTCAGTCATTCAGGAGAAATGCCCTCGATATTGAGTCCTAGAGGTGGCAGAAAAACTTGGAGTGTCAAGGAAAAAAATGTTTCTGATACTTAGCTTTCATTTGGAGCCTCAAATGCTCTATAAGAAATAATTCAAAATTATGATTTTTATTCATTTATGTAATTTTGTTTCCTTATTTATCTCAATTTATAGAAATTAATAATGTAAGAATATGAATTTTTGACATATGAACATTTAATTTATAGAATTCTAAGTTAAATGGTTTTATATATGTATACACATATACATACACATATATATGATCAGTTACAGCAAATAGCCTATGTTGTAACTACACTTTTTTACCATGTTTCTCATTGTGAGAATAGTACATAATTTACTAATATATTCTACTAAAAACACTAGATGACTTAAGATTGCTTAATTTCTCAAGGAAAATGCAACAACTGTTTTACTTTTTAAGAATATCTATGTTGAGCTTAAATTTACCTATAGAAGGTTATAGTTTTAATCCAAACAGAGTGTATTAGAAAGCATTTTGATTAAATAAATTACAGAAATGTTATAATTGGTCTGGAAAGACTGATCAAAGATCACAGGACTGTGTTCTACTAAAAATGCAAAGGAAAAGGAATACTGGCTGTAGGGAGAGCAGAAAACAAAATGATAAGCAAATCAATTTGTTAAGAGCCTGTTATCTTTCTTAAAGATAGATATCTACAAGGTGAAATATGTATTGTACTCACTCTTTTGGGTGTTAATTTTAAGTAATTATACTTATTATGACAATTTGCTGAAATATATCTTATAGTGAATGCAAATGACTAAGTTTAGCAAGGATCAGAATTTTAAAAGCTACGCTATGTACAATGCATATATGTATACATATGTATATGTGAGTATATATGCATATATATGTGTGTGTGTATATCTTTGTTCTGTGTTATAGTTATTTGCATCTGAGATGTTAAAATACTTGATGAAAACTAAACCCTTCTGAAAGTATCAATATTTTTACATATTTTTGATATTTCATTAGTTAAATGTATTCCACATTATCTCTTCATAAAATTGATATTCTTAAGTCCCTTTTGATTTGCAACACTCAGGAGTGATAAACACATGAAACTGCAGATATGTCTCGAAGTTTTACTATTCGGTTTTGCTTCTGATGATACCTTTGTGAGCTGTCATCTGAACTATTAACTACCCCCAAAATGTTAAATCCTAATAACTTTTTATTTGGTGATTATTCATTCAATGCCAACCATGTGCCATACAGAATTATTCTAGATTTGGGGAATATATCAGTGAACAAACACACAAAAATCCCAGCCTTTATGAAACTGACATTCTTGCTGGCACAGGACAGATACAGAATGTATGAAACAAATATACAGATACCTGAGAAAAAATGAAACTGCAAAGAAAGGCATTCAGCTTACTAGTTTGTCTACTAAAAAAGTCCTGTCTCCTTCTTTTTCATTCTTCTAGTAATAGTCCTAAAAACACAGGAAAAGAAAAGACAAGACTAGAAAAGAAAAGAATAAAAAGAACATACATATGGTGTGGACTTCTGGATATCCAGGAAATCATAATTCATTGAGTTTAGTGTTAGACCCTTAAAAGGACACTGAGCATACAAACAGATTAGACAGTCTCTTCCCCTTAAGGAACTTATGTCCACGTTGTATTTAAAAGTCCCAGAAGTCTTCACTCCTGTTGTTCTGAGCCCTGCAAACTAAAACAAATATGGTGCTAGCCACCCCCATCAGCACCTGGGGTGGGCACCAGCTCAAAATGAATATTTTTTTGATATCTTTAGGATTGGAGGAACTTGTATTCTAATCCAAAAACATTTTCCTTTTTTAAAGAATTGGATGGGTACCCCCATTGAAACTGATTTATGTTAATAACTACTTTTAGCTAAATAAATAGGTTCTACAAATCATACAAAAAAGACTAGCTATTTTGCTGGATGCCAATTGTGGTAGGAAATCAGAAGCTCTTGAGGTCTTTAGTCTTGTACGTTTTCTTATCAAAGTAGCTGTCAAAGCCTGGTATTTAAAGGTCTCTATCAAAAACAGATGTAACTCTATCAAATCTTCATGTGGAAAGCTTTGTGTGAAATTTTTTTTTAAGTTCTGGGGATCAAAGTCATGGTCTTGCACATACTAGGCAAGTGCTCCACCACCAAGCCACACCTCATCCTCCAAAAAGAACATTTTAAAATTTTTCAGTGCTTACTTTTATTTCATGTAATTTCCCAGCATGTCGAAGAAAAGTATTTTTTGGTTCAGAAAAGTAATATCACACATGATTAATCCATACATGAAGTACATCATAGAAGTCAGCTATGTGAAATGACTTTAATTAGTTTGCCATCAAAAAATGACTGTTTCATCATGCTTCCCTTGTGTTTGAATTTATTCAGAATATAGTGTCCTTTATAAAAAAAAAACTTCATGCACAAGTTTCATATTCATTATGTGTTCCATTTAAACTATAACTTTGAAGTAAATTTTTATTGGATTTTCAAATTCCAGAAATTATTTTTAAGTGGGAATAAAGAAATTTTTTAAAAGGCATTTAAGAGTGAGAATGCTCACCAGTGTTGTACCCAGTATCCTCCTCTCTCTTTTCTTGCATCTGGATATGGGAGAGTGTTCGCTCTGGGAAGATTCGACTCAAAGCTGAATCTTTGAGAAATCGACCTCTCAGCATCGGTTAGCTGAGCAGTAAATGCTTCCATGTGTGATAAAAGCAAGACTCCTGTTTTTCTTTCCCTCAGCTGATTAAGAAAGTCAAGTCTTGCATATGCAAGTCCAGAAAATGTCAAAGGCCCATTACATTGGAAACTATTGAAAGCATCAGCAGTTCTGTCAGGCAGTAGTGAAAAACAGAACATACAGAAGATTAAATTGCTTGAAGGTCGTGAGTCCAATTAATTCACAAAATCAAATCACATTTTCGCTCATTCTCTGACATTGTTCTCACAAGGCTACAGTGCTATTCTGGAAATCATGATTTGACTATGTGGCCTTAAAATCTATAAACAATATACCGAATATTTTTAATGCTTATTAGATTGAAATTCTAATAAATGGGTAAAGATACCTGATAATGTTATGGTCATTGATTTTATATGCTGTGCCACACACTTCATAAAGCAGTGGAAAGATTTGTAATTTTACATATGGTAAGAAAGAAACAATTTCCTTTTACTACTTGAAGCAAAGTTCTAGTTTCATATGTACAAATTTCTACTCCTGGAGAAAGAAGAACAAAATACGTCATCTTTCCTTAGTGACTCATTATCTCTTCCGGGTCAGAGTGACTACTGAGTGAGGATGGACTGGAGGAGAATGCGTGTTGATTATAGCAGTCAGTAGTGTAGACAGCCACTCACAGCTCAGAGAAACACCCAGCCTTTGTTCTGTTCTTAGAGTATACTGTGCTCATTATGTCCACGAATTTCCCTTAAAATATTACATCCATAACTTGTCGTGAAATCCTGAGTGCAGCAGTGTGGTGTTCCTGCCACTCAGGTGTAATTGATGGCTCTGGACACAGTGTGTGTGGCAGGAAGGTCCCAGACCCCTCAGGTGTTAGAGACCCGTACAGCAGCCCTGGACGAGGCCCACAGGAAGTACACAGCAGTGGGAGCCAGGTGGCTTTGGTCTGGAAACAGCACCCTGCAGCGGCGGCCTAGGTGACAGCGCAACGTGGGCGGTGCTGCCTAAGTGAGCCCTGCACTGCCCCTAACTGAGCTCAGGGCCCACAAGCACTGCAGGATTCCTAGAAGCAAAACAGTCAGGGAGCGGTGGTACCAGTGGAGTTTGCTGGAGGCCTCTTGTCCACCTTTTCTCTGTCATTGGAGACTGTCCAAGATTGAAACTGTTCTGAACTGGTTGATTCAAGGAACCTCCTTCCCTTCTTTGCAAGGCTGTCCTGAGCGAATTCCAAGGCTTCTCTGTTTCATCCAAGCTGCACTCCAGCACTGTCTACAAACAATCTACCTGAACAGCAATTGTTGATTCTTTGGTTTGGGTCCCTCTTTGTGGGAGGAAAATGTGTCTGATATCTCTCCTAGCTCATCCTGCTGGAAGTCTTCACAGTCTTCACACTGTCCTTTGATGTGCAAGTTGCACATGTTGATAAAGTCTCATGTACCTATTTTTTACTTTTGTTGTTTGTGCTTTTGGTGTCCTAAGAATATACTGCTAAATCTGAGGTTATTCTTTCCATATGTTTTCTTCTAAAAGCTTTGTAGTTGTTTTTGCATTTTGGTTGTTTATCCATTTTAAGTTCATTTTTGTAAAGAATGTGAAGTACAGATTGAACTTTATTCTTTGGGAAATTCTGTTGTCCTCAGCATCATTTGTTAGAGAAATCGTTCACCCTCTTGCCAACCAGATTAAGCAACCCTGTCAAATATCAATTGGTCATAGATGTACAAGTGTATTTTGGAGCTGTCAATTATATTCCATATTAATGGTTATGCCAGCACCATACTGTTTTGATTACTACAACTTTGTAGGTCTTAAAATTGCGAGGCGAATGCTCTGACATTATTCTTCACTTTCCAGATTGCTTTTACTATTTTGGAGCCCATATACTTTTAAGAATTTGAGAATCAGCTTTTCATTTTCCTGCAAAAGACAGTGTTGGAAAATTGATTGGTGTGGCGCTGACTCCATAGATTGTGCTGAATACTATTGGTACTGTAACAATATTAAGTTTTACTCATGAAAATGAGCTGTCTTTTCATTTTCTCAGGTTTTCTTTAATTTCCTACAGCAACAGTTATTTTCTTTCAGTGTACAAGTTTTCACCTCCTTGGTTTAATGTATTTTGGATATAAATTCTGTGATCTCTCTTTTGGCTATCTCGTTGAGGTATAGAGAAATGCAACTCATTTCCATGAGTTGATTATGTACTCTGTAGCCTTCTCGAATTTGTTTCTTAGATCCATGACCTTTTTTTTTTTTGTGGATTTTGGGGGCTTTACAAGACCACATTATACATAAATACAGTTTACTTCTTCCTTTCATATTTGGATGTCTTTGATTTCTTTTCCTGTCTTATTTCTCTGGCTGAACTTCCAGTGCCGTGTCCTATAGCAGTGCGAAAGTGACCTATCTTGTCTTGTTTTAAAAGAAATATTGTAATTAAATGCTAGGCATTAGAAAGTAGAAAAAAAACAGCAAATACAAACAGCATTAGATGAGTAAAACAGGAAAAAAAGCTAAAATAATAAAGATAAAAATTAAAATAATTAACATAAAATTTAGAAAGTAAAAGGGAAAAATAATCAGCTACTTTTAAAATATACTAGTAAACCGTACAAACCTTAATTTTTTGCCTCTTTCTGGAGAGTTACATAGAAAAATTACTTTAGAACATAATACAGAATAGGCTTAATTACTTCTGTATTTTTTTTGAATGATTTAACTAAATAGAGTGGATTCAGGAATATTTGTTATATAATCCCTTATCCTGTTCTGTAGGATTCTATTATGTACAGCACAGCAAAAGATATGTACATGCAATTTAAAAGAATTTAGAGTATGGTGTGTAGCTTCACAATATTCTTACACATTTTATTTGTCTCATGAAAAAAATCCCAAGTTAGGATACAGGAATAAACACCTAAACAATTTTCTTGCAGAACAATTAATAACTAAGGAATAGGGGAAATTTAATGTACTAACAGAGTTGAAATTTGTTGTATTGTAAGGTTTAGAATATTTATGGAAATTAACTCGTATTTTCCCAATGTGTTCTTGTTTATTTGTAGCAATACTTGCTATTTTTATTGGGTAATATAAGCTATGCCATGGCAGGGGGCTAGAGATTAACGAAGGGCTGAATGGGTGAATGAAAATACCACATACATCAAAACATCAAAACCATATAACTTTAAAAAAATGAATATTTCCATCTGAAACAATTTCAAAGATCTACTGAATTTAACTTTCTTTAGATTGAGAAAATTTTTTTTTCTTTTTAAATTAGTAAAACTTGAAATTTTACCCACAAAAATCTGACACATATTTTTAGGAACATACATTTTTAAAAGTACAATGTTATCAAAAAACAAAATGTTGAATCTTCTCAGGAATGATACTATGTTTATTTTCTCTTTGCTATTTAATAACTTTCATACTTGCAAGCAAACATGTAAACCAATTTTGAATTATTGTCTATAGAAAAGTGAGAGCAGTATTGTGTATAAAGCATTTCACATCAATAAAGGGGACATCTCATTTTGTGAGGACGGGCACATTTCAATGAAGAAATTCATGAAGTCTCGCCATTCTGCGACCCCATATCTACAGTCCTTTTCATCTAGTCCAGTCCTTGCTCATTGCTGTCATAACAGAAGCAGCATTCTGTTCCACTTCTGATCTTACCTGCCCTGTAAAGGTGAAAAAACGTAAAATAACTGAGGTGATATTAATCCTTTCTTCTTCTTTCTTTAAATGGCCAACCAACTAATTTTTAGTCTAAAAAATTCATTCAAGGTAAATGCACTTTCTTTTTCCAATAGGGTACTTTTTAAGATTATACAACTGTACTGAAAATATCATTGTTTTTATCTTTAGTTTGTTTTACAAAATTACTTTGTAGTGGATGACTTCTCATTAACATGATGAAATTATTTCAGTGATACTCTGAAAATCAGGGACATACAAATGAGAGTGTACAGAGTCCCTGTAAGGGATTTAGAAGGTCAGTGATGAGGAACACAATGTGCTGTTCTTCACCACTCTCTTTCAAGTCATGGCCCCTAGAATCTTGCTAATCCGCATTGGACACCTGTTCAAAGATGTTAGTATTTGGTATCTGAGGATGCTTTGTACTGAAATCAGTTGCCCCAAATTTCTACTAGAAATCAGATGAATGTGGCAGATTTGTTACAGAGAATGATCAACTTTGCTTCTTTAAACTCATAAAATGAGAGTGGTACAATACAAAGGCATAATAAACCCTCAAGGACCAACAGAAAATGAGATGACATAAGAAACTAATGAATCTTCTTCCATTGCAGGATATGGGGAGAGGGACAATTGGTAAATTACTTAGAAAGATGGAAATAGTGATTAGCTAAGATCCTTCTGTGTGGAGGAGCAAAAAGTAGCTAAGAAAATGTTTTTGGGAGCCAGCCATGGTGGTGCATGCCTGTAATCCCAGCACTTGGGAGGCTGAGGCAGGAGGACTGCCATGAGTTTGAGGCTAACGTGGGTTACATAGTGAGTTCAAGGCCAGCCTGCACTACACAACAAGACCCTGTCTCAACAAAAAAGGAAACTGTTTTTTAGAACCTCAAGAATAACCCAAGACTTAGAATCAGAAGATAAAAGGAAGGCAGCCAACAGGTCTAAGATTGTAGACAGTACGGTTTAACTGAGATTATTCCTTTCTCTGCCTGATGAGCCTGGTGTATAAGTCTCCATCATACTTACCTCTCTTATCCTTTCTGCAGCTGTTTAATTTTCCCTACAGATGTTCTAGACTTAGAGATGCAAAGTACAAGGATGCTCAAATTATACAGCATGTGTTTAAATAAAAATACAGTAAATGATGCTGCCTTTAGTCCCCCTCCAGATACTGCCTCTTGCTTTGAACATATTTTTCTCATGAGAAAACCACTTTCATAAGAAGTTCTGGAAGTCTTGTTCCTGAATGCCTTCACAGGCATGATCAAATATATGGTGAGTGTTACTTCCAATTGCCATCTAAAGGAAAGGCAGGCTAGTGTCCTCATCTACCTTATTCACTGGCTGTGGTGCATGTGGCTTCTGGCTCTTTCCAAAAATCAAAATGAACGAGAAAGGTAAACATTTTGAATTGATTGAGGACATCAAGGCAGCCATGACAACCCAACTGAAGACACTCATGAAAAGGGACTTTCAGAAATGCTTTAGAAAGTGACAAGAACTATGGGATAAGTGTGCATGAAGTAAAGAGAAGTGTTTTGAAGGGGATTAATGGCAATGTGTCTGTTATTGTAACACGTTTAAACATTTTTTAACATTCGTTGTATTTTTCTGTTACATTATGTGCAGTAGAGGATGAAAGTGAAAGGTGAAACTAGAAACATGGTTATTAAGATTCCCAGGCTTTACCGCTGCCTTGCTATTAAAATACCTATAGCAGGAATATATATATATATATATATATATATATATATATTCCCAATAGTACAGGGGAAAATCAGCATAGGAAAAGCACACAAATTGTAATAAAACATAAGAAAGGACAGTCTGTTTGTATAATCTTAATTCTGTAAAGACAAGGTAACCCAAACACTCATCACCATCAGATTTTTATTTATTTTTTGTATAACATTATGATGCTGGGAATCGAACCCAGGGTCCCATGTACTCTAGGCAAGTGATTTACCACCGAGCTATATCTCCACCCTGTATAATTTTAAAGACAGGTTTGAAGTAAATAAACACCACGAAAAAAGTAAGCAAGCTAATCTGTAACAGATAGCAATCTATTAATGAATATGTATATTATGGAATCTCTTACGCTAACAATGTTCAGCAGAATGTTACTTTTTAACAATTTCAGATGATAGCTAATAATCCCTGAGACTCTACAATACAATCCATTATATCAGTCATCTCATAAGGCAAATTTTGGTTAATAGTTGACTCATGTTTTAGAAAATCTTATACTTCACTAACAAAAGTGAGTTTTCATTTGTCATATTTTTTCACAGTACACGACAAATATTAGAAAAACATGGACCCCTTCATTGTGTTGTTATTTGTGGTTTTGTCTCTGAAATGTCCTTCATTTGAAATGATTCAATAATAATAACATTAAGTCCATATTAATCATCTTTCTTGAAACGAGGCCCAAGCAATTTTATAAACATAATAGTTAATCTATTAAAGACAACTGTTTTTCTTTTGTTTGTCATTTGTCGTTAGTGGCCGTTCAGTGAATTAACAGAGGAGAGAAAATTTGAGACAAAAGGGACAGGAAGTGCTGTTGTTAAAAGCATATTTTATGGCATTTTATTAAAATATAGGCTTCAACAGATTATTCTGCTTTATACAAGTGTTGCTTTTTAAAATCAAGCTTCAGCCTTGTATCCTAAACACCTTTTTGTTTTTCAGGAGATAACTGTTCCTTGAACTACTCATGTAATACAATCAGTGGAATAGAAATGTATTGACCTCTGCAGTTATAAACAAGATTTTAAAAAATTAACAGTGTGGTAACAAAGCCACACGCTTATATTATGACCAAAGAAAAGAGGAAGGCAGAAAACAACTTGCCAACCCCCCTCCCTTTATGAGTTTTTGGGGTAGAGCCTCATTTATATCTCCCTACCAACAAGCCTGAGGAGAAGAATGCATTTACCAATCTGCATAATCACATGGCAAATACAAGGTTTGGGAAATAATGAGGGAAGTAAAAACTGTATGGGCTATTAATGTGATTTCCTAATTTTCTGCCATGATTAATTCACTTCTACCAGCATGTTACAATTGAGATTTACATGGCTACTAAATGATGTAATACATCAGGGAACATAATTAGTGCAGAAAGTCATAAAATGCCAAGAAGTACTTTTGTTCCATTTTTCAACTTTCCCCCTCGGGACTCAGAAGAGGGATAAGTAACATTCTCCACAAAATGAGAGTCAGTCTGTCAGCATTGCCTTTGTGCAATTTGTGAGATCAGAATTGTCTAAATCCTAGGTGCATGCAGGCTGGACTCTGGCCGAGGCATTTGGATGAATATTTGAAATTTGTGCTATTCCATGAAAGTCTAAGGTAAACCTTCATTCTGTGGTGTTTTAGCAATTAAATATTTTTTAATAATACTATGTTATTCTCTGGCGTCACAGTGAAATCAAATGAATATAGATTTAGAAATTTCTCTTCAGGGTCGACATTTCTACATCACAATCCTGGTTGTAACATATCTTTATAAATGAGAATCAATCGCTTTTCTCAAAAATAGATTTTTGTTTTGTAATTGCTATAGTTATTGTATGGTTGACAGCATTCCTTTTAATGCCAGGAACATGTTCATATTTAAATTTTACTCACCTTTTAGGGAGAAATATTTTGTATTTCATCATCATGGAAATGCTAATATAAATATTCACTTAGATGAATATATTTATAAATATTAACTATAAGCTCAAACCCAGAAAAAAGACATGTGTCAGATTAGCAACTAAGAACACTTAGAACAACATCTTTTTTTTATTATACCTATTATTATATACTAGTGAAGTATATGAAGAATCTCTTTCCTTTAGCTTTCCCTTCACTCTTCATTATAGGACAATACAGCACAATTTATATTACATACTTTAATGGAAAATTTACAACAAATACGTGAGGGTAGGTGTCATCATAATCATTTTTTGAATAAACTGTGAATCAGAAAGTTAAAGTAACTTGCTCTTACACAGGTAGAAAAAAGAGGTGCTAAGGTTTTATTCCACATCAGATAAACCCCAAAGATTTTGCCTATTGAATATTCAGTATTGCTCTTATATTGTGGGGAAATATCATTTAGAGTTTCACTAGAAAGACTTGTAAGCATGCTAAACATTGTCACGATTAGGAATGGCGTTCAAAGTACTTGCAAAATGATTACAAAGTGCTGCAGTTTGAACGTGTTTCTTCTTCCCAAACCCAAGTTCAGTCCTCAGGGCAACAGTTGAAAACAGTGGCCCCTAGCAGATGAGGACTCCTTCCTCCCAACCCGGACAAAGGCCTTCATGAAAGCAATTTTGTCAGCAATCAGGGCTTTCAGCCATTCTTTTTTTTTTTAAATAGATTTTTATTAAAATTTATCCAAAATTACACAAACTTACAGGCCATTACACAAGCTTACAATCCATAATGCATCGTGCCTTTTGCTTCTGACAGTAAGCAATGCAAACAACCACATAAATGCGGCATTAAGTCACAGCTACATAAAGTTACTGTAGTACCTAGTGTATGTGTCACTGTTTTAAATTTGGGTTATTAGGTTTTTATTTTTAAGACATCATTATTCCTCTGGATTCCCCTCCCCCTTTGCCCTCTTCTTGTTCCCTTGAACCCTTTATCTATTAGCTTGTATCTAACACTTCATCTTTTTTTTATCCATTGTTTACTCTTTTGTTTGAATTTTGCCTCACTAAATGAGGGATACCATATGGTATTCCAGCTTGCGAGTCTGGTTTATTTCACTCAACATTATATTTTCCAGGTCCACCTGGAAATGACTCTAGTTTGTCAATTTTTATAGTTGAATAGTATTCCATTATGTATAGATACCACATTTTGTTTTTCCAGCTATTTATTGATGGGTAAACATTAAGACAGAAACATTAAACCTACTGGAAGACAAAATAGGTAAAACACTTGAAGACATAGGAGTAGGAAAGGACTTCCTAAACAGAACC
>PVJO010015448.1:0-12467 GCA_004026905.1 Hystrix cristata
CTATGTTGGTTCTTCCTACCCACGAACATGGGATGTCTTTCCATTGTCTGAGATCTCTTTCAATTTCCAAACTCCTGGATTTCTATTTGCAGCCTTTTGGTGGACTCTAATTCTTTTCTATGTTGGTCATTCATGTTTGGCATCATTTTGTTTAGTTCTGCTAGCTTTTTATTAATGTCTTCTGTAGATGTAAGGATCGTTTTGTTTATTTGGCCCAGTATCTTATTACTTACATCATCTGGGAACTTGTGAAATACTTTATTGATCTGTTTTGTTATCACCCTGATATCATTTTGAATAATTTGATTGTGTGGCTTTTGGTTTCCTCCCCTGTGATGCTCCGTGGATTAGCTTTGGGGGAGGTGGGGGATTTTGGAGGCATTTTGTTGGTTTATCTTCTCGTGTTTCTTTTCTTTTGTGTGTGTGTGTGTGTGTGTGTGCACATGTGTGTGCTGTGTGTGTTTTGAGGCTTGTGGGTTGATTATAGTGGAAAACTTTGTTTCTAGTATGGAGTCCTCTTTAGGTAACATCTACTTTTCAGTGTTGTCCTCTGGATGTGGCTAATTATTGACCCTGGCTTCTGTGCCAGTGTTATGGTTTAAATTTAGACTCCCCTCCAAGCCTCATGCACTCGTAGGTGGGGCTTTTTGGAGATGGCTGGATATAGGGTGTGTGATAAGGATTAAGAGTGTGCGATAACTAAATTAATCTACTAATTGATTTAGCATAGTTCTGGTGTGGATAATGGGAAGGCCTGTATAGATGGCATAGATGGCACCAACCAATAGGCTTGTGGACTGAATAGAATAAAAGGGAAATGGAGGTTTGCTTCTACTGCTTCACAGACTCTTGCTTACCACATCATGGACTGTTCTCCTCTGCCACGCCCCTCTGTCTTGCCACATTGCCTGGGGGCCAGCCAACTATTGACTGGAACCTCTATGAACTGTGAGATAAAATAAAACTTTCCTCCTTTAACTTTGGGTTTGGGGTATTTTTTTTCTCAGCAACAAGAAGGGTAACTAAAACACCCAGGATCCAACCACCTCTATTTACTTGGAATGGGAGATTGCACTATATTTGGCCCAGTATCCAGTTCTTTAGGAATGGGCCCCAGTATTGTTAATAACCCTAAGAAAATCCAAATATTTGCATCACAAGAAAACCAATTAATACCAACAACTATGTCACTTTTGCCATAGTAATAAAATGAGCAGTAATTGTATCATCAAATTCAGCATCAACTATATTATCAAATACAAATTGAGGGACTGGGGATTTATCTCAGTGGTTAGAGTGTTTGCCCAGCAAGCACAAGGCCCTGAGTTTGATCCCCAGCATGAAAAATAAAAACAAAAACACAAATTGAGTATTGATGAACCCTAAGGACCATATACCACCCTTAACCATAGAATAGAGATCTATAATTATAGTATGCATACCAAGACAAAACAAATATGACTTACTATGACCCATAGTAAATATATACTAATTTGGATAACTTTACCTCTACTAACAGAACAGTATTTAACAGCAATAGTGTAAAGTTAACTAGCTATCTGGAGATTCATAAAGTTTAGTGGGTGGGGAACTCGATAATGAAAAAACCAAAATATGTGGAATTAATGAGATATGAGAAGGAGGAGAGAAAAGTGATATGGGGCTCCTATTGACTAAAATAAAATTAGTAGTTTTAGAAAACAGTCACGGAAAGTGAACAAGAAATAGAAGAAAAAAGATAAACACAGAGCAAAATACAGGAAATAAAATAAAGATAAGGAAGGAGGGAGTTGAAAGAGAAAAGAGAAAAGGCAAGGGGGAAAAAACCAAAAGAGAAAAAAAAGGGAGCAAACCCCACCAATCCCTAAAAACCCAATAAAGGAAAGATAAAAGTAAAAAAAAATAGTAAAATAAAAAAAGATTTAGTCAAAGAAAAATTCCTGTGGTTTTTTTTTTTTTTTTTTTTTTTTGGGTGCTGGGGATTGAACTCTGGTCCTTGTGGTTGCAAGGCAAGCACTTTAGCCACTGAGCTAAATCCCCAATCCCGATTCCTGTGTTTTTTAATGAGTGGTTTATTTCCAAAATCTGCAATCTTGGGATCCAATCAGTCACAGTTTTCTTTACCTAGCTTTAGGGCCAACAGGTGTTTGAGGTGTCCTCCCTGCATCAGAGGCCCCTCTGTCCATTCACCACAGACTGTAGTTACCATCCAACCCAAGATGTGTCCTCACGCCCATCTGTGTTCTCGCGCCCATCGTTAGACAGGAGATACAGTCAGCCCTCTGGGTTCAAATGCCGTGTTGGACTTCATGTTGATAGTTATGGGGTCTGGTGGCTCCCTTCTCTCCCTGGGCATTATCCTCATCCAGCAGGAGGTCTGTTGGTTTGTCCTCACCTCCACCGCCCCACACCAAGGTGAAGCAAAGTGTATAGCCTGCTGGGAGTTGGTGGATAGTCTCACCGTTGCTGGGAAGGGGCATTCTGCATAGGCTGCTTGCTCATGTGGTGGTGCAGGGAGGCACTCTGCAGCACAAGGCTACTTGCTCATTTCAGGGGAGGGTTGCTGCTCATCTGGAGCATGTTTGCTTGCTCATGGGGCTGGGTGCATCCAGTGTGGACCTGCCTGCTTGTGCTGGGGAGGGGCACTGCTCCTCCAGTGACTTGTCAACTTTTCTTGGGTTCTTACTTCATGCTAAGTGCTAAATGTTTTACACATTTTGTTTTACACATTTTATCTCAATTAATCCTTACATGAACCTTGTAAAGTGTGGGTTCTACTGTTACTCCCATTTTAAAGATGAAGTAACAGAGACTTAAAAAGGTTAAGTAAAGAACCTAAGATTCTGTGACTACTGAGGGGCAAAAAGCCTTCATCTGTGTAATCACAGAGCTGGATTCTGAGATGCTGAGCTTTGCATATATTGAGCTATAGAGTCTGTGTCTCAGCCTCCCCTTTTCCCTCTTCAACTTCGAGACAGAGTTAAGTCACTAAATTGCCCAGGCCGGGCTTGAACTTTCCATCTTCTTGGCTCAGCCTGCTAGCATGCTAGGAATACAGGAGTGTGCTACCATGTCCAGTACTTCTAATTTTTAAAAAGTCACATATTGGTAAATATTTGCAAGTCACATCTCTGACAAGGAGCTAATATCCACACTATATAAAGAATTCCTATAACTCCATGGCAGCAACAACAAAAACAAACAACCCAATTTAAAAAATGGGCAAAGGAAGACTGCGCATGTAGATAAATGAAATTTGTACATCCATATCGTGGAATATTATTCAACCTTAAAAAGGAAACTGACACATTCAGCCACAGGATGGTCTGAGACTTTCCTTCCTGGTGCTTCCTGGACACCTCACTGTCTCAGTACCTGCTGCCTGGAGGACCAAACCGATGGAGTTCAGGATCAAGGGTTTGCGCAGCCCGTCTGGAAGTAGAAGCCCTGCTTTCTCCTTCATGTGCTTTATCTTTCTACGTATACTCCTAATATCTTTAATAACATGACAGTGGACCCCCAGCTATTTAGCAGTTGCTCCAACATTTACTCTTTAATACTGTTCCGGCTAGTGCTGTACTGCGGACCTCCTACCCTTTGTCTTATCTCCTCCTTGGAAGCCACGCGAGATGGGTGTAAGGATCCTTTAATAGTAGTAACACTCTTGAAATGTAGGTGATGTACCTGAGGTCCCATCATCGAAGAGCAGCAGGTACTTTATTTAGCTCGGGCTGTCACCTCCTGAAAGAGCCCTGCATTCTGTCTAGAACACCTCCCCTACCTTTATCATCCCCCCTTTATTTTTCCCAGTGGCATTCTTTTGTGCTCTGAAGTTAGTTTTATGTGATTATGGCCTTTGCTGAGAAGAAAGCATTTGAAGGTAGCAGTCTTGCTGTATTGACTGCTGTGCCCTAGAACTTAGAACAGCACCTGGCAGATTAGTCACTGAATGGATGCTCGAAGAAATGGAACTTGTCACTGGGGCACATTTATACCCCCTGTTTTAAACAATGCAATACCACCTTTTTTTTTTTTTTTTGAGATGAGCTCTCACTATGCAGTTAAGGCTGGCCTTGAAGTCACTATGTAGTCCAGGGGGTGCTCTACCACTCAGCCCCAGACTTGAGTGTGAAATCAATGAAATGGACTGGAATTAAAACATTTTAGTAAGTTGATAAAAGGGACCAAACCTTTTTAGTCTTTTTATTTTGACAGTGTCTCACTATGTTGCCGAAACTGGGCTCAAACCTGTGATCTTCTTGTCTCAGCCTCCCTAGTCCCTGGGCTTACAGGTGTGTGCCACTGTGCCTGGCCGCTAGCCACATCTGAATAATTCTCTGAAGTTTCCAAAGGATGTCCACTGCCATTTCCTCTGTTCTTCCAGAAATCTTTGTTGGCTCAGTTTCTCCTGCTTCAGGGTCTTCTTGCACTTGCTGTCCTTCCATCTGGAAGGAAGCCTCCCGGTTCTTCGCTGCATTACTGTTTCCCTTACTTCCTTGGGCATGCTGGTCCTGACCTTGCAGCCCAGGCTAGGAATGATGCTACACTCTCTCTGTTGATGTTTATGTGTAAAATGAATTATTTCTACTCCATAGATGAGGAAATCAAACCTTATGGGCTAGGCTGCTGGCTTGAAAACTTACCCATGGTTAAGTAAGAACTGTATTGTCATTAGGATCCTCGGAAACAGATGCACACACTGTAGTTGTCCTTATTATGGACTAAACACTGACATTTTCTATTCTGTTCGATCTATTAAAACTTTTTAGTTCCAGCCATTTCATTAATTTCATGACCAACTCAAATCTGAACCAGCTTGGCCTATGTGATGCACCTCCCTGGCCTATGTGACATTCTCAAAGTCACATAATTAGCATGATGGTGGCTCCAGTATTCTCCTGCTGACTATGCTATGAGGATTTCTCACCAGAGGCAAACTGATCACAAAAGCTCTGTGACAGTTTTGCTCACCGGGAACAAATTCCTTCCTCTAATTCTCAGTTGGAGTTGAGGCAAGACCATGCCAATCATCTGTGGGCATCGCGGTCTCGTTCCTCCAGAGCTCTTGGCCCTCCGCAATGCTGTTGTCCTGAGGGCTCCTCCTAGGAGCTCCAAGGGAAAAGAGCCCTTGTGGGCTGCAGGCCCAGACTTGCTGGAATTCTCATCCCAATGACACCAAACATGAACATATGGACAAAGGCACATGGCATATTAAATGATTTACTGGGGTCAAAGATCAAGTCAATGGCAGGCCTGAAGTGAACCTGCCGCACACCCTCAGAGTCTGCTTGGCTAAGACACAAGAAGCCTCGACCAGGCCCAGCCCGGTGGCCTGGGCCTGGTCAGCCATCAGCCAGTTAATCTACAACGACACCTTCTTTCCTACCAGAGGGAGGCTTTGACTTGAACTCGGGGAGACCCACCTTCTTGGAATGCCAATTTCTCGGCCTCAGAGTCTAATTTAGCTGGTGTTGGATATGGAAGCCTAGAAAAAGCAGAAACTTGTTTATTTGTTCTTTTATTCCTGGATTTATAATGTGACCTAATATACTGTATGTCTGTACATGTGGTGATCTCAAAAAATGTTTGTGCTCACTGCTCCTCCATGCTGGCAGGCAGCTGTGAAAGCCATCAATGCTGTTTGCTTCCAGTTACAAAAGAAAACATTCTCTATTTGGGGCTATGTTTTTTTTTTTTCCTCGCTCTTTCTTGATTTAAAAGAGGAAATATGTTTCCCAGTAGAGATGTGGGGCTGCCCCCATCTCCTTCTAGGGCTAAGACTGGCTAAAGAAACTTGTCGCACACCTGGCTCATCATCTTTCTACTATTCCTGCTCTTTCTCTCTCTCCATTTGGTCTGAAATTATTTGAGCAACTGGGCAAGCTTCTCTCCCTCCCTGGGGGCACCAGTTTATGGCTCTACATCTCCCTCAAACTCTGGCGTGTTTTTAGCTAAGAGTCAGGTTGTACCTCAACATCAGGTGCACAGACAAAATGACCACTGGTGGGAGCAGGAAAACATGAGTAATTCTAACCTCTGCCCAAGACCTTTGAAGGAACACACAATCCCTGACCTTGCTTTGGTTCTTTGGAGAGGCCATCTGGGGAAAACTTCATTTCCCCAAAAATATATGAGTTTGAGAGTTCCTCTGGCTGGGAAGAAAGAAAGCCATATGGCAAATGTGGGCTTCACATATGCAAATATTTATTTCAGAGAAAATACTATGAACAAGAACTGTCCATAGTAAGTATGCTCTTAGACACCTGACTTGTGCATGGGGAGGGCTAACGAGCAGCAGAGGTGAAGGGGAGCGAAGAGCGTAGTAGCCACACCATGGCTGGAGACGGCCACCTGGGCTGCAGAGGCAGAGGACGTGCTGTGGGTTGGAGGTGCCATGAGACCAAAGGAAGACAACCAGCTGGCATCCCAGGAGGCAGAAGGGTTACAAACAGAAGAAAGAGCTGGGCGTGGTGGCGCACACCTGTGATCCCAGCACTCTGGGAGGCTGAGTGGGAAGATTCCAAGTTCAAGCCCAGCCTGGGCAATTTAGTGACTTAGTGAGACTCTGTCTCAAATTTAAAAATAAAATAAAATAATATATATTAACAAAGAGGACTGGGCATGTAGCTCAGTGCAAAGGCACTGCGTTCAATCCTTAGTACTACAAAGAAGAAAAAAGAAAGAGAGAAAAGGAAAGAAAGAAAGAGGAAGAGAAGTCTCTGAGAAAAAACCAGCTGTACAAATGAAAGAGGCTTAGAGAAAAGAAAAAAAAAAGACTTGACAAAGAGTACCAATAATGCCTAAAAGGAATCTAGGGATAATTAGAGCCATTCAAAGCACCATTTGGACTCAAAATTGTGGATGGGACATAGGCTCCTGCATGGAGGTTTTCAGGTTGAAACTGCTAATCACCATGCTGACGTGCTCACATGGGCCACATGACTCTAAGAACTAAGGCTTATAAATGAGTGGTATCCCTTTTTAAATGTCAAATCTCAGTTGTTCATTGCTGTAGATAGGAAAACAACTGTTTTTTGTGTGCTGGCTGTGTAACATGGAATATCTTTCCATTTATTTAGATTTCAGTTTTTTTCACTAATGTTATGTGGTTTTCCACATAGAGATCCTGTAGGTATTGTTAGATTTATACCTAAGTGTTTTTCTTTTGATGCTGTTGTAAATGTATTTTTTTTTAAACTTCAAATTCCAATTGTTCATGACTGGTCTTTAGGAAAGCATAAGAAACAAGATCTTTCTTCACTGCATTTTGGGCTCATTCCCCAAACCACTCCTCATGAGGGAAAGCAAGGGCGGGATGGGTCAGTAATCACAGCTGTCCCTCACCCATCTTTCCCTCTGTCCTTGCTTTGTAAATATTTGTTTATTTCATTTACCAAGTTGATGTTACGCTAAGGAATAGCTGGGGGGTGGCTATGGAGAAATCAGGAAAAATGCAGAAGTCTCAAGGTTAAGATCTTTGGAGGAGAGATGTCTGAACTCTCGGTGTTTGAGACCCAATGATATGTGTAGGGAAATTAGCAGAAAGCCAGCAAGGGCTTCCCCACAGGAGGTGGGTAGGTTGGAGCCCTGTTGAAGACGAAGTCGTATTATTCCTGTGATTACAGGTAACAACCTGCTAAAATAGGATGTGAATTGACATCAGACTCCCATTTCGGGCCCAGAAAAATTAGAGTAGGATTAAATCACTGCTATCTCAATGTTTACACTAATGCTTGTTTCACAACGTTATTGAGAATACTGGAGTCTCTGCCCCTGGGGTCTGTGGCTGACATGCGGCCTGTCGGTTGGGAGAAAACAGGGCTTTCCATGGAAAAGGGGTTGGGAAAAATGATGAGAAGATTCTCAACCTTGCCTTTGACCTCCCAGGCTGGAACATCACCTGGGAAGAGGTCTCGATCTGTGTACAGTATCGTGGATGAATCTAGGAGCGACAGAGCATGGCTGACCCTGTGCCTGCGTGCCAGGGATGGGGCACTGCGGGGCACAGATGAGTGGAAGCAGCTGTTGCTGATGGAATCTGGGCCGGTAACTAAGTCCAGTTCATTTGGCTTCTGAGAGTTTTTACAGGGAGAAGAGGTTGACATATACTCTGAACAGAATTGCTGCTACTCACTCACTCGGTGACCAAGGCAGCTGAGGGACACAACTCCTCCTTGGACACAGGTGAGCTCTTCAAAGTCATGTGTCTCCTGTGTCAGAGGAGCCATGCAGCTGGGGCCGAGGGGTGTGGGGAGCCGGCAGAGTGAGAAGGTGCCCTGCGGAATCTCTTCTAGGCGGGAGCATCAGGGATGCTTTAGCTATGGTGATAGTTTTGCCCTTTGCTGCAGAGGTGTTGGTTCCAGGAAGATGACTGAGGACGACACCCCCTGGAGAGTTACAGCAAGGATTTAGAGCAAAAGTCCCTGAACCTCAAAGGTGGGGGCAGAAGAAGGTCACAGGAGCAAAGAAGACACTATTTCTAGGAGGACTATTCTGGGCAGCAATTAAAGTATAAGGGAAACAACACTTTCCCACCAAAGGCCGAGATTTCATTCTATATGACAAAGAAATAATTTACCCAAGGTCAATGGGGATGGTAGTTCGTGCCTGTAATCCCAGCATGCAGGAGGCTGAGGCAGAAAGATTGCTGAGAGTTTGAGGGCAGCTTGGGTTACATAGGGAGACCCTGTCTAATTAAGGAAAAAGAAAAAAAGAAAGAAATAATTTAGCCAAGGTTCTCACCCAGAGCCCTTTCCCTAGAATCATCATGTTACGTGCATTTCTTTCACACCTCCACAAACACAGAACAGGTTTCTATAGGTGGTTCCCAAATCCACAAACACCAGCGTTTTCTTCTTAGGGAAGGACCTCAACTTCAACAGTGATATCACCATAGAGAGGAAAATGCTCATGAACAGTGAGATGTGGAAGGGGATTTTAAGATGTGAGGAGGCCGAGAGTGAGCTCTGCACCCAGCATGGCCGAGTTCAGTTTCTGGTTCTGTCGCACAGTGGCTTTCTGCTCTGGCAGAACTCTCTTGATGTCTGACTCTCCGAGAAATAGGGATAAGAGTGGGCGGGAGGGAGGGGAAAGGGATAAAAAGGAATTGTGTACATGCACAAACTCCCCGTGAGGAATGTGATCATTATGTACTACAAATAAGAACTAATACAAAATAAAATAAAGAAATAGAACTAATAGTGATAATGAGGATCATGATACCTATTCTGCTCACTTTATAGCTTACTATTGTAATCTAGGAAGTGCTATATATTAGTTATAATTATTGTTGGGATAAAATTGAAAACAGGGCTCCTCGAAGATTGTCCTAGGACAGAGTCCACTTGGGACTGACACAAATCTACTAATCTGGACAGGTCAGAAGGCACACAGGGGAGTGAAAGGCTTGCTCCTACATATTTATTTAGCACTTATTATATGTAAAATATTCTTGATGCCAAGGGGTAGAATGTGGGGTAGGGAAAAGCAGCAGCAGGTATGGTTTCTGTACTGAGGATTGAACCCAGGGCCCTTTGCACTGAGCTACATCCCCAACCTGTTTTTCACTTTTTATTTTGAGACAGGGTCTCACTGAGTTTCTGAGTTGCCCAAGCTGGGCTTTAATTTTCTTTTTTTTATTTTTAAAATTTTTTTTGGGGGGGGGGTTAATTTTCGATTCTCCTGCTTCAGCCTCCCAGAGTGCTGGGATTATAGGTTTGTGCTTTGTCTGGCCGGTTTCTGTCCTTTAACAGAGTACTTATAGAAGACAAATAAGTACACAGTAAAATGACCAGTACTAAGTGGTATAGACAAATGCCAAATTAACAGTCTAGTGGTAACTCTTAATATTTGTATAGAAAGACTTTGCGGAAAGGTAAACACAAGCTCGTCTATAGTGGGTAGAACTCAGGTGGAGAAGCCATTTTTAGAAAGAGAACAGGTTGTAGCCAAGGCTCAGAGGCTGAGACAAATAAGACATTCCTGTAACATTCATTTTACACTCTGCACGCTACTAACATCTGAGGTCTAGGTTAACATCTGTGTAACAGTAGAGCGAATTAGGTTTTGTTATCTCTGTTCTACACCTGAGAAAACTGAGACTCAACAAGATTAAGTGTTTTGCCCAAAGTTACCTAATAAAGGGACAGGAGACCCAGGTTTTGAATCCGTATCTTATGACTCCCACTCCCAAGGTCTTTCCACAAGACATGTTGCTTATTTGGGATAAGGAAAAGCTCGGTTTGGACAGAATGGAAAGTTTCATGCTAAGACAATAAGGGTAGAGAAAGAGGAGGAGAAACCAGAGTACTGAAGGCCAGGCAAAGGGTCTGGACTGAGCACGGTAGGTAAAGGTCTCGGAGAAATGGAGACATATAACTCAGGTTGTTGGCAATTCCCAAGTCTAAGGCTGTGCGGGGCCACAGGCTGTGCTGGCTGATAATCAGGCAGCTCAGAAGGAAGAAAGCTGGCCCCCGTCGTTTAGTCCTGTGTGTTTCCTTCTCTTGAATTGATTTCTTATCTTCTCAACTTTGTCATTCCTGGGTGCTCTCAGATACACTCCACCCTGGCCATGTCATCACATTTCATTAGTGGGCAAGGTGACCAACACGGTGACTTGGGTTGGTCCTGGGTGCTGTAGTGAGGCACTGTGATGAAAGTGCTCACACACAGACCTCTCGGCACTGAGTGCCACTGACCCCAGCCTCCCCTCCAGTGAGAGGCTCCACATTCATTCTTCTAAACTGAAGGTTTCCATGCAGCCAATGGAGGAAGACAAACTGCTGGGGACGGATAGACAATGCCCACTCTTTACACAGTGTGTGGGAATTTCCTGACTGATTAAACAGCAGTTTGCCTGGGGTCTTAAGTGTGTGGCATCGGTAGCAAGTCTTATAATCCTCCCAGCTTCTTTCTAACTGCATTTAAAATTGGACATTGTTTCCAAACTTTGATGTCCCAGCAATGTCACTTTTAGGAATTTGTAAGTAAATTTAGAGCAAAGTCAGGAATATGAATATGTAGTGCTTTGTATAAACCAAAATTTGCAACTACCTAAGTCCTATGTTCATGGACTGGGAGAATTAATATTGTTTAAACGTCCATATTACTTAAAGCCACCTACAAATACAGTGCAATCTCTATCAAAATTCCAATGAATTTCTTTACAGAAATAGAAAAAATTCCTCTGAAACTGAAAGAGCCAAAACATCTTGAGCAAATAGTTGGAAGCATCATACTACATGATTCCAAAATCTATTACAAAGCTACAGTAATCAAAACTGCTTGGTACTAACATAACAAAAGACATATAGCCCAATGGAACAAAATAGAGAGGCCAGAAATAAGTGCACACATTTAGTTAATTGATTTTTAACAAAGATGATAAGAATGCACAATGAGGAAAGGACACAGCCTTCCAGAAATGGTGCTGAGAAGACTAGCCATCCACGTGCAGAAGAATGGAGTTAGATCCCCATCTCTTTTTGGAGAGAGCAGACAGGGTCTCACTATGTAGTTCAGGCTGTCCTTGAATTCACTATGCAGCCCAGGCTGGCCTTGAACTCGAGGTAATCCTCCTGCTTCAGCCTCCCAAGTGCTGGGATTACAGATGTGCACCACTATGCCCCACTCTCATCTCAAAACATACAAAAATCAACCCCAAATGGATTAAAGATTTATATATAAGAGTTGAAACTGTAAAACTTGTAGAAGAAAAAGTAAGGGAAAAGCTCCAAGACATTGGTCCAGGCAATGACTTTTTGGATGGGACTCAAAAAGCATAGGTAGCAAATAGAGCGCTCTGGGAGATTGAAGCAGGAGGGGCACAAGTTTGATTCTAGCCTGGGCAACAGCAAAACCTGTCTCAAAATAAGAAAAATAAAAAGGTCTGGGAATACAATTCACTATTAGGCTTTGGGTTCAATCCCCAGTGCCACATTTTTTAAAAAGAAGAGAAAAGAATAGGCAACAAAAGTGAAATAGAGGGGCTGTGGATTTAGCTCAGTGGTTAGAGTGCTTGCCTCACAAGCACGAGGCCCTGAGTTTGATCCTCAGCACCAAAAAAAAAAAAAAAAAACAAACAAGTGAAATAGACAAATGGCATTACATCGAACTAAAGTCTTCTGCATAGCAAAGGAAACAATCAGCACAGGGATGCAACAATTTATAGGCTGGGAGAATATATTTTCAAGCCATACATTTGATAAGGGGCTAATATCCCAAATATATAAGGAACTTAACACAATAGTAAGAAAACAACCTGATTAGAAAATAGGCATGAGGATCTGAATAGATATTTCTCAAATTGGCCAACAGGTACACACCAAAAAAAGGCCTAAAATCACCAATCATAGAGAAATGCAAATTAAAACCACTATGAGCCAGGAGGAATGGCGCATGCCTATAATCCCAGCACTTTAGGAGCACAAGTTTGAGGCCAGATCAGCAACTTATTGACTTAGGGAGAC
>PVJO010015448.1:12567-45052 GCA_004026905.1 Hystrix cristata
TTTTTTTTTTTTTTTTTTTTTTTTTTTTTGGTGCTGGGGATTGAACTCAGGGCGTTGCGCTTGCAAGGCAAGCACTCTAACCACCAAGCTAAATCCCCAGCCCCTGCAGCATATTTGCAGCAGCTGGGATGTGGACTCAGCCTAAGTGTCCAACCACAGGTGTGCAGATGAAGGACATGCAATGCACACACACGGTGGGATAGTATCCAACCGAAAAAGTAAAGGAGTTCTGTCATGTGTGATAACAGGGACGAACCTGGAGGATGTTCCAGTAAGGGAAATAAACCGGGCACAGAAAGGCAAATACCGCATAACCTCACTTACACGTGGAATCTAGACCACACTGAACTCAGAAACAGAGTGAAACAGTGCTCCAAAGGCTGGAGTTTGGGGGGATTGGGGAGATGTTGGTCAGAGGACACAAAATTCCAATAAGAGAGGAGGAATGAGGTCAAGAGATTTATTATCTATCATAGTAATGATGGTAAATAATATGTTATATACTTGAAAATTGCTAAGTGAACAGAAAAGTAAGTATGTGTGGTATGCATATGTTAAATAGCTCAATTTAGCCATTCTGCAAAGTACACATATATCAAAACATCATGTTGCACACCACAAAACATCCAATTTTTGCTTGTCAATTAAAACATAAATAAGCTTGATATGGTGGCATGTATCTGTAATCCTAGCTACTCAAGAGGCTGAGGTAAGAGGCAATTTAGAATCCAGCCAGAGCAACATAGTGAGACCTGGTTTCAACGAAATAAAAAACAAACCCCCAAAACACAGAGCAACACAGTGATGGAACGCTTGCCCAGCATGTGCAAAGCCCTGGGTTTGATCTCCAGCATGGCAAAAACAAACAGAAACATAAAAGCATATATACAAAAGACAATATGGAAAGCTGTGTAGTAGATTATAGGTGATTCTTTTTTCTTTTCAGTCTTCTTTTTTTGTGTGTGGTACTAAGGATCAAACCCAGAGGGACTCTACCACCAAGCTATATCCCCCTTCTCCCACCCACCTCTTTTTTTTTTTTTTTTTTTTGAGACAGGATCTTGCTATGTAGTTCAGGCTGGCTTTGAACTCACTATGTAGCCCAGGCTGGCCTCAAACTCAGTGATCCTCCTGTCTCAGCCTTTCCAAGCTACATCCCTTTTTAATTTTGAGACAGGGTCTCACTAAGTTGTCCAAGGTGCCCTCAAACTTACAATCCTCTTGCCTCAGTGTCCTGAGTAGCTGGGTTTTACAGGCTTGTTCTACTATGCCTGGCTTCTATTTGGTTTTGCAAAAATCACTTAAGACTCTTTTTTAATTACTATGAATTATAGAAATAACATTTTCCTTGTAAAAAAGTAAAACATTACTCATAAAATTGAGGTCTCTTCTGTCACTTCCCTCAATCTTGTATATATCTGTGTTTGGCATATATATATATGTATATGTATATATATGTGAACCTACTTTGTACATATCATTTTTGTAATACTTTTCAATTTTTTGCTTCACTCGACACTGTTTCTAAGACATGTTTCCATGTTGCTGTGCTTCAATTTTATGTTCTCTTTTAAATTACATATTATTCCATAGATGGATACATCATCATTTATTTAGCTAGTTTCCCACTGGTAGAAATTTGAGTTATTTACAGTTTTTTGCTACTATAAACAATGCTGTATGAACACCGACCATTTATGTTTTTTACATGGATTCGAATAAAGTGTATTCGAATATAAGGGCTGAGCAAACACTAGTGTGATTTAAATTTTTGAAATGTGTTACAGCAAGACACATTGCCATTAGTCCCTCTCAAAATATTCCCCTCACTTTGAACACATTTATCCCACCTTTCTTGCTCCTTTCTGCAGCAGTTCTGGAACTTCTCTTTTGTGTCTCTGTGAGGTGTGATCAAAAGTATAGTGAATGCTTGTGTTGAGTGCCATTCAACACAAAGACAGGCTTGTAAAAATATTACTGTGTGTCTCCATCTACATTATTCACTGGATCTGGCACTGGGACTTCTGGCTCTTCCCAAAAGTCAAAGTGACCATGGAAGGAAAATGTTTTGAATTGATTCAGGACATTGAGACAGCCGCAACCATACAAATAAAGACCCTCATGAAAGAGGACCTCCAAAACTGCTTCAGAAAGTGGCAAGAGCAATGGGATAAATGTGCTCAAAGTGAGGGGAATATTTTGAGGAGGATTCAATGGCAATGTGTCATTGGTTATAATTTTTTTTTGTTTTATGAGATTCATGCTGGCTTGAACTCATGGCAATCATCCTGCCTCAGCCCCCTGAGGGCTGAGATTACAGGCATGTGCCACTATGCCTGCCTTTGTAATAGATTTTAAAAAATGTAACCATACATTGTATTTTATGATCATACTTCATGTATGCACACACACAGACACAGACACACACACACACACATACACACACACATCCCTTTTGTGGTGTTGGGACTGAACCCAGGGCCTGTGCATGCTGAACATGGATTCCACCACCGAATTACATCCCAGTCTTCCCTTCTTTCCTTCTTTCGAGACATAATCTCAGTAAATTACCCAGGCTGACCTTGAACTTGTGATACTCCTGTCTCAGCCTCCTGAATAGCTGAGATTACAGGCATAAACAACTGTATACAACTTCAGTAAAAAAAATTTAAATTACTATAAATATTTGTTTTAATCTGAGCTGAACAAAAGATAGTGATTTTTAGGTATCAATTTGTATGTGCCCTCATTTTCCTAGAGGCCAAGGGGGCTTGAGACACACATAATACTTTGGAACCAAAGATAACAGTTGGTCTCCATCTAGTAATTTTTTTTCTCACAGAATTCAGAGCAATGTAAGTGTAAATCCATCAACTCCCCAACTTCCAGAATCCACATGAGAACTGAAAAGATCAACAACTGGTATAGACAAGTGGTTGGAGTCTCACTCCCTCCTCTAAAACAATACAGGACCTGAGACCTGGAGAGAGATTTTTCAACTCCTAGAAAGGGAAGAGATAAGATATCTCAACCCCCATGGACACCTCAGAATCCTCTGCTAGAATTAATTTAATTCGATCCCTCAGATACGCAGCCACATTAGCTGCTGTCGCCACCTGATCTTCAACCCTTGTGGGTACACTTGGGATGCTGGCGATGGAATTAGTGAGGCAATCAGCAAATTCCCAGCACCTTCCACTTGGTGCTATGTCATCCTTAACCAAAGGTGCAACTGAGTGTAAAATAAGTAAAATTCTTGCATTTGCTAAAATGAGTTACAACACAAAGGCTCTCCAGTTAAAAAAAAAAAGAAAAGAAAAAAGAAAAAAAGAAAAGAAAAAAGAAAAAGAAAACACTCTGCTCCTTCAGACTCCCCTCAAGCCTCTAATCTCATCTGTGAAAAGGAACTGTACTCTACTGTCCACAAAACAGTCTATTTTCAAAGTAAGAGCAGAAGGGCTCTGCGAAGAGAGCGCGGGCATTGCGCTCTCGAATTCCTGCCTGTTTATAGAAAGCAGGGGCTGAGGACAGACACTTTGAAACCACCTGGGAAAGAATTAAAGACCAAGGGGGGCAAAACCCCCATCACAAACAGAATCTCACTGATCAAGTGTGAAAGAAAAGGAAGAAAGAAAAAGCCAAGTAGATCTTTGCAGGCAACCACTAGATGGACATAGAATTCAAAAACATTCTTTAGTGAGATCAAGGATGGCAGGCTTTGAAGCCTGGAGGGCTGGCGGGTCTGGGAGCCCGCCTGGTCGTGCAGGCCCCACACCCAAGCAGCCACAGTCTGGCACTTGTTGGAGGAAAGCATTTAAATGGGAACAATGTCAAATTTCACAGCTATCTTATGTCCAGTGACCTTACGGGACCCCAAGGGAAAGACAGATAAAAAAATGATTGTCAACAAGTTCCTGAAAGCGAAGAAGTCAAACAGGCAACCTGGAGAAACTTCGTTTCAAAATGAAAATGCAAACTGCCAGTGAACAGTGCTTATTTATTCATCTACTTATTCTTTTATGAGGACTACAGTGTGTCTCGTTCTGTACAGAACACCCATGAACCCAGAGGAAAAATTTGTCGTGGGAAAAGACGACGTAATGTCTATCCTGAGTTATTTAATCAATTTGAAACAGATTTTTTCTGTCGTGTAAAGAAAATGAGACATAACTAGGGTCTGTCCAAAGAATCTATACCTTAATGAAAGAAAAATTTATGAGAAGAAAAAAGAGATTTCAAAGTTTTGTCATGTTTTAGATAAGAATTTCAGTGACCCTTCACATCCCCTGTACATAAGTGAGTAATCTTTGCTTAATAGCTTTTTTTTCTTTAAGAAGAAACAGTACAGATGGAACTAAAAATCCCGTTTCGCCCCCATAGTCCCATTTGCCACTTTTCCCAGTGGCAGCCACTACTGTGAGTTTGACAGGTATGATTCTGTTTTGTTTTTGTATTTTTATATACATAATTTAAAAATAATTATGATATTGTTTTGCATTACCATGTACTTACCTATATATGTATATGTATGTATATGATCTGCTTTGCTTGTTTCACCCAACACTATGTTTTTGCCACCTATCCACATATATGTTTCATTCCATTTTTGGACAATGTATTAAAGGAAGAAACCAAGGAGAAAGAAATTTATTCATATAAGATCTGTTACATGTGCTTATATGTTTCTGCCCATATAGTTGGGAGACTAAAATCAGGAGGCCTTCATGGAAGAAGTAAAGAGCCAAGTCTGGTTTTCTGAAAGACTTGAAAAATGTGGAGAGACAGAGAATATCATGGGACATTTCAGAAATAATTCTTAAAATAATTTCCTAAGCTAGAACTAGTAAGGTTTGTGGTATGGTCTTTCCCTCACTATTTAGAATGTATCACTTTTTAGAATATAAATTCTATGTTGTTTTTTTTTTCAAGTACTGGAGATCAAACCTGGGGTCTCGCACATGCTAGGCAAGTGCTCTACAACTGAGGCCACATCTCCAGCCCTCTGTAGTTTTTTATTTTTTAGCATTTGGGCTAGACAAAGATTTGGACAGTGAAAGATACATTTATAAAGGGATGCTAGGCTAATCAAGTCAAGATTTACTAAACCAGAACAATTACCCCAGAAATTCTATAAAGCACTATCATTTAAGTCCAACAGGTGGACACATAAGCCAATTACAAATGAAAGCGATTTTGATCAATGGAATCATTGGAGTGTACTGAATAAAATACATTAAAATGTACTTGTAGTGTAAGATAAAGATATGAAGGTGGCTTAGTGAATGTGCTTGTGTTAGTAGTTTTAATTTTACCTTGTCAATGCCCCTGTATACAAAATTTGAGAAAGCAGGGCTTTGATTTGTTCAGGTTTCCTTAAGGAGGGGCCACAGAATCCTTGAAGCATGATTTGAAAAAGATGGATAAGATATTCTACCCAAAATTCAACATCACCTTTAATCTTGCCCTCTCTTCCTCTAATCCCTAGGTAATGTTTTGTGCTTCTTTTGCAGAAAAGCAATTTTGTTAATCACTTTAGCACCAATTCTTGCATCCCTGGCAATACTCAGAACTGCTTCCATCCAAGTCTTTGATGTGGGAAAGAAACACACACACACTCTTTCACATGTAATCTGAAAACAATTCACCTCTTGCCAATGAATGCACAGCACTCCACTTTAATAGAGAGCAAGTTCTGTGGAGGTTTCTAATCCTTTCTGCCAAACAAGAGAAGAGAGAGAATCACTCAGGTAGCCCAACCTCATTCAGGAGTTAAAATCACTTGGAATGTTTTGTAGTGTGTTTGGGCTTTTTAAAAATATCACTTGCTGAAGATTACTACTCTCAGGAGAAATCAAAACAACTAAAGATCCAGAAACAAAATAAAAATAAAAATAAAAAATAAGATTCTCCACCCCCAATTCAAACAAGATATTCTTCTCAAGTCAGATAACCCTTGATCTAAGTGTATTAGAAAAAAAACCTGCTTTAATCCCTCAAAGCAATGGTGTTATAGATAAGTAGCAGTAACTGAGGTGGCTTAAATTCCAGAAATGTACAAAAGATTTGGTTGGAAACAAAACTAAAAAAGAAAAAAAAAAAAAAAGCTTAACTGGCATTGCCGTGACTTGAAGAGGTAAATCTAGGGCAGTAAAAATGCGAAGAATGACTCCTAAAAAAGAAATGACATAAAACTTCAGAATTATCTTAGTGATCTCATCGGCTGCTTACAGTGTATATGTGTGTTTTGAGGAGGTGTGTGTCAGAGCTTTCAAAAGTTCAGAATGTTTTACTGATTTGTAGATATAATGGACTGGATTTGAAAATTATATGTTATGATATTCTGAAGCTTTATTCTATGAATGATTTTCTCTCTTTATAATTTTCTCTCAGTTTAGTTCTTGAACATTGACCACTCCAGTCAACCCACTGCACATCCCCATGCCTCTGCCCCACTCTAATTCTCCATTGCAAAGTGATGGCAATTCCTTTCATTATGGCTTCTTTCATTTATCCAGCATGCTTGAAAAATGCCATTTCACTCTTTAGAATTCCCTCTTTTGGAGGTAAGACTTATTTTTGATAGGTAGCGTGTGTGAATAGTTAATAGCTGAAAGTTTAAAAGGTATAAAATGGTGCATAGTGAAAAGAAATAGCCTCAATCCACTAATGTCCCTTCCAAGAGGCAAACACTGGTACTAGGTTTCTGTATACTTTCCAGGGATATTTGGTGTACACAAGTCAAAACACAGTTTTTTGCCACTCACACTATATTATACACACTGTTCTGCATTCTGCATCTTCCTCATCCTTTTTAACAGCTGCTTATTCTATTCTATGGATGTCCCATGATTGATTTCAACAGTGTGGGAAACTTTTGTTCCAAACACTTCTGCACCTCATCATTGGTTTGTTTCTTCTCAGGTTGTTTCTATGACTCTGTCTTGTCTTCAAGTGACTTTAAATATAGCATGGAAGCATGGAGGGGAGGGGAGGGGAAGAGGGGGGAAAACCAAGACACATCATGTACAAAATAACCATGTTGATTATGATCATTATGTATACAATGTACCAATACATGTTCTTGGTTAAAAAATATATATATATAGCATGGAAGGCTCTTGAACATTTATATTTTTTTTCCCTGGAAGTTTTTAAACTTTAAAAAAGTGATATGAGCTTATTATTATTTTTTTAAATTAAAAAAAATCACTACTAGGGGTTGGGGGTTTAGTTCAAGTGGTAGAGTGCTTGCCTAGCAAGTGCAAGTCCCTGAGTTTGATCCCCAGCTCCCTCAAAAAAAAAAAAAAAAAAAAACCATTACTGGACATGGTGCCACATGCCTGTAATCCCAGCACTTAGGAGGCTGAGGCAGGAGGATTGCTGCAAGTTTGAGGCCAGCCTGGACTACATAGTGAGCTCAAGGCCAGCCTGAACTACATAGTGAGCTCAAGACCAGCCTGAACTACATAGTGAGACCCTGTCTCAAAATTTAAAAAAAAATCAGTCTTATGGAAATTGTATGATGCATCCCACTTTATGCATCCCATCCCATCCCTCAGTTGTCATGACGTAAGTACCTAAACATTTAAAATTTCCTTGTTGATTTCTCTCCCATGTGGGCTAATGTAACACAAGGCACTGAATTGGCAAGTTCCTTCTAATAGCTGATATTAATTATAATTTTCTAAGCCTACAAAATATTATTAAATAGTATTGCTTTACACATCTTTAACTGTGATACTTAAACTCGGATTCAACATGCTATCTTCTGGTTGACTTCGACTTTTCCCAGAAAATTAGGCAAGCTGTGGGCCCTGACCCTGTGGTTATTCTCCTGTCGTTCAGCAGTCTGAGAAATGGAGTTTTTGTTTGTTTGTTTGCAGTACTGGGGATTGAATCCAGGGTCTTGTGCAAGCTAGGCAAGCACTATACCTCTGAGCTACCTCCCCAGCCCCTTTTAGTTTGAGACAGGGTCTTGCTAAATTGCCAAGGCTGGCTTCAAATTTATGATCCTCCTGCTCAGCCTCCTGAGTAGCTGGGATTATGCACAGCTGAGACAGAGTGCTTGATAGATTACAAATTAAGTCTCCCAAGTCCTGCTACACATGCCAGGCCTCATGAGCATCTGGGCCAAAGTTCCTCTCTGCTCCTGGTAGCTCGATAGCACGTGGAGGCTCACACCCTGGCCAAGCGAGGATCCGCACTCTTAATGCTATCTCATCAGGGCTGATACCAATGTTATCATCGTTCGATTCTGTTATCAGGTGGACTTTAGTTTCACCTTTTTAATTTTCCATTTCCCTTCTAATTTACGAGCTTCTACTGTGGATGGGAAGTTTAGCGAGTTTTGCTCATTCTTTGGGGAGCCTCTTCTAGCAGAAGGCCTGGCACTTGCTGCAAAGCACAGCTAGGTTGACGAGAGAGAACAGAATTGGTGGACTAGTGGCACTGTCCTGTGTGAGGGGCAGGCAGTCTCGCTAAGCTCCACGTATTGGAGAACTTCCCTGACTGGAGCTCACACTGCTAAAAGCTCAAGCTTGTTTCCAGGTCAATCTACTGAGCCTGGGAAAATCCCAAGGGCCCAATTTAGACTTCTTCCATGGTAACTTTCTAACCCAAGTCTTTTCTCATTCATCTATGTGTGTTTGAAACAGCTGCTACACGAAAGGGGAAGAAGCACAATTACACAGACTAGTATTTTAGAATTAGGGACAGTTTCAACATTCAGTGCTTGCCTTATAAGCACAAGGCCCTGAGTCCAATCCCCAGCACCAAAAAAAAAAAAAAAAAAAAAAAAAAAAAAGATAACATTAAATCTTGGTCCAGAAATTAAGATCTATTCTTACTTGATCAACACCCAAACTTGTGTTTATATTTAATGACACAGCCCACTAACTGTTTAGGGTAATACAACTGAATGATGCGTCAGAAAAGTTGTCCTTTGAATTTTTCATCCGCCCATACCTGCCTCGTCCCCGCCATGGTACAGTAAGTTCCCAGGCTGGGCTCAAACTTGCAGTCCTCCTGCCTCAGCTGGGATTACAGGCTATGCTATTATGCCTTCATGCCTGGCTTGCATTTTTAATTTTTTTTACTCTAAACCTATAACAAGGTAAATAAATGATGTTCTGTGGTTTCATTCAGTGTAATAAAGATCTTTTTTTTTTTTTTTTTTTTTTGGTGCTGGGGATTGAACTCAGGACCTTCTGTTTGCAAGGCAAGCACGATAACCACTGAGCTAAATCCCCAGCTCCAATAAAGGTCTTGAATGAAAAAACTTGTTCGAATTTAGGCATTATTCAATAGCATTTATAGTAATTATAGACTCTGAAATAAGCATTCTATATTTAACCCAGTACTTTCTGGGTTAAATAGATGCCTAAAGAGCAAACTTTTCCTGGAATTTAACTTTTAACTATTTCTTGGAAAAGAACTCAAGATTATATTTGTACACATTTTATCTTAATGGTGATTGACAGACTTTCTTCATTGATTCTTTAAAAAAGAACCAGAATCTGAAAGCAAGGTAATAAATTCTCAGTGATCGTGAAATTTTCACAAGATTTTGCTGTTTTCTTCAAGTTTTATATCTTCCAGCACTTGTCAAGACTCAGCCTTCTGACTGACATGGACCTCAAAAATAAAACCTGATGCCACATGTCAATACAGGAATTGATCTTAAATCCTAATTCTGAGGGCTTTATATTTCCTCGAAACCTCTTTGAACATCTCCCATTAACTAAAAGGAAGGTATTATAGACTGACTAGTGATAACATTATGTAACTGGAAAATCTCCTAGAAATCTGTTTTGGTACCCTCCTCCCCAGCAAAGTTACATTTTATGTATCCTTTCTTGCTCTTTGGTTCATTATAGACATACACTCCTTGACTTTTGTATACATAGGTGTGTACTTACATAATATATTTAAATACATATACATATAATTTATATAAAATCAGTGATCAGAAATGTCTCTTTTCTCACAGTTTAAATTCAGGACAGTATCTCGGAATGATGTTTCCCAACCCTTTGGAAAGGCAATCTTCCTTGACAACTGTTGACCTAGATAACTAGAAATCTTCACTCATTAATTTATTTTGCAGTGCTGAGGGTCAAAGCTGGGGACTGACACATGCTAAGATGCTGAGCTACAGCCCCAGCCTACAGGACTAGAAATCCGAAATAGAAAATTTTGTTGGAGATGACTTATTTTTACTTGTTTCTTTTGCATCCAGGATAATAGGATAAGGTTCATAATAATATGAACCTGTATAATTTAGGAGAAACATTGCTTTCATGGGCATGATAGTCAATTTTTGCCAACTTACCCGTAAAGTCACAAAAGGCCAAAATAAATTCTTTAAAAACTTTATTTTTTAATAACATATTTACAGAAAAATTGTGAGGATAATATAAAGAGAGCTCCCATATGTATGTGCATTTTTTACAATTAATGAACTGATCAAATTTTCTTAGTTTTTAGCTCATGTCCATTTTCTTTTCTGTTCTAGGATTTTGTCCAGGATACCACATCAGCTTTGGTTCCTTATGTCTCCTTTGGCTTCTCTTGACTGTGACAGTTTCTCCAACTTTCCTTATTTTAGATAATCATGACTTTTAGTTGTTTTTGTTTTGTTTTTTGGAATCAGGGTCTCACAGGGGCTGGGGATTTAGCTCAGTGGTTAAAGCGCTTGCCTTGCAAGCACAAGGACCCGAGTTTGATCCCAGCACCAAAAAAAAAACCAAAAACAAACAAACAAACAAACAAAAAAGTAATAAGGAATCAGGGTCTCACTATATAGTTCAGGCTGACCTTGAACTCGCTATGTAGCCCAGGCTGGCCTCAAACTCAGGGTGATCTTCCTGCCTCAGCCTCCTGTGCGCCACCACACCTGGCAAACATTGAGGAGTGCTGAGCAAGTATTTTTGTAGAACATTCCTTAACTGGAATTTGTGCGATGTTTTTCTCATTATTAGACTGAGATTATAGGTTCTGAGGAAGAAGACTACAGAGGTAAAGTGTCGTTTTTCTTACACGATTCCCATCGACTTGACCCTTCGCGGCTGATGCTGGCCTTGACCACCTGGCTGAAGTAGTGCTTGTCAGTCTTCTCTGTGGAAGCTGCTCCCGCCTCTTCTCTGTTGCACTCTTTGGAAGGAAGGCACAGAAGTCACTACACGCAGTCTTTGCCTAAGGGGTGGGGTGTTATGCTCCACCTCCTTGAAGGTGAAATATGTACTGGAATCTTCTACATGGGAGAGCTGTAAAATGAGTGTGCGTGCATGTGTGTGTGTGTGTGTGTGTGTATGTGTCTGTGTGTGTTTTACTTACTTAAATGTTCTTTGGCAAGAACATTTCCTACAAATTGCTCTAAAGTTTTCCAATAGGAAGTTGAGGTTCCACATGATTCACTCTCTTTTTGTTTGTTTGGTTTTGTTTTTTTGAGACAGGATCTTGCTATGTAATTCAGACTGTCCTTCAACTATGTAGCTCAGGCTGGCCTCGAACTTGAGGCAATCCTCCTGCCTCAGCCTCCAGAGTGATGAGATTACAGGTGTGCACCACTATACCCAGCTCACATGATTATTCTTAAAAAGTAACTGAGACAAAACCAGATGTATTGGCGCACATCTGTAACTATTCCAGCCTCCAGGACCGCAGGTTCAAGGGCAGCATGGGCAATTCTACAAAACTCTGTTTAAGAAAAGAGAGAAAAAGCTAGGCATGGTAGCATATGCCTATAATCCCAGCACTCAGGAGGCTGAGGCAGGAAGATCACCTCAAATTCAACGCCAGCCTGGGTTACATAGTGACTTCAAAGCCAGCCTGAACTACATAGTGAGACCCTGTCTCAAAAGTTAAAAAAAGGCCTACATAAAGAAAAAGAAAAGAAGGGAGTGGGGATTTAGCTCAAGTGGTACAGTGCTTGCTTGCCTAGCAAGTACAAGGCCCAGAGTTCAATCTCCAGCACCCTCCTGAAAAAAAAAAAGAAAGAAAAAAGGAGGAAGCTGGAGATGTATGTAGCTCTACACCAGGGTACTTAGCATGTACCGAGTACATTTCTCAGTACTAGAAAAGAAAAAAATTAGACAAGAACAACGGCTGTTTGAGTTGCTTATAAGCAGCTTTTATTTAGGTACCAGAACACTTGATCATTAGAAGTAAAGTATAATATTAAGTGTGCTGTCATTATTAGGAATTTTAGAGGACTCTGATGGAGCATAGGACCCCATTTGCTGCCAAGTGTGGTGGAGGCGAGGTTAGGGCGCTGGCCTTGGGGTCAGGTAGCTGCTCTCCCACGCAATAAGCATGTGACCACAGGCCTCAGTTTCATCTGCTGCAAAAACTGAGTCAAGAGCACTTCCTCATGTGGTTTTTGAGAGGAAAAAGCAGGACATATTGTACATGGAAAGCTCTGCGCCAGTGACTGACAGAGTGCTCAACAAACGTAAGCTGTTATTGTTATGAGGAATAATGGTGAGCATTTGAGACAGTGTATAACCCAGAAAATGTCATTCACCAAATAATCCTTCTCTCTCACTTACCCCACACTAATTTCCCTGTTAAATCTGCCTCCCCCTAAAGTTGAAGGCTGGGGCCATGTGGGTTTCACCACAGCACTATAAGGCTCCAGAGCCCGAGGTTCGGGGCAGGCTACTGTCTGAGATTTAATTGGCTTTGTTTTGGGTTTTTTGTTTGTTTGTTTGTTTTTTGTTTTTGTTTTTGTTTTTTTTGGTCCTAGCGATTGAACTCAGGGCCTTTCACTTGCTAGGCAAGTACTCTAACCACTGAGCTAAATCCCCAGCCTTGTTTTTTTTGTCTTTTGAGATAGGGTCTCACTGTGTAGTTCACGCTAGATTTGAACTCACTGTGTAGCCCAGACTGGCCTCAAACTCACAGTGATCCTCCTGCCTCAGCCTTCCAAGTGCTGGGATTACAGGTGGGGTGTGTGCCACCACACCAGGCAGTTTTTTAAAGAAAGGCCAGAACAGGCTGGGTATGGTGGCTCAGGCCTGTGATCCCAGCCCTCCGGGTGGCTGAGATCAGGGGATTGCAAGTTTAAATCCTGCCTGGGCAATTTAGCATCTTAATGAGACCCTGTCTCAAAATAAAAATATAAAAAGGGCTGGGGCTGTACCTTAGTGTGAAGGCGTGGAGTTCAACTGGGCAGGGTAGTGCATGCCTGTAATCCCAGCACTTGGTGGCTGAGGCGGGAGAATTGCCACAAATTGGAGCCAGCCTGGGCTACACAGCAAGATCAAGGCCAGCCTGGACAGCATAGTGAGACCCTATCTGAAAAAACAAAAAATTGGAGTTTGAGATTTAGCTCAGTGGTAGAGCACTTGCCTAGCAAGCACAAGGTCATGAGTTCAATCCCTAGCACCGTGCCCCTCCAAAAAAAACCAGAGGTAAACTTCATGCCCTGACATTATTTCATTATGATTTCTGCATCTGAACTTCAAGGGAATTGATACCTTTTCTCAAAGATGTTCTGAAGTCTACTGTACTCCTCTTACCTTCCTCTTTCTATTAATACATTCATTTTCTTTGATAGCAAAATGCTGTTCAGGTGCACTACAAAAATATGCATTTACTTTAATTATAAACCCATCTTTCAAGCCAATCTTTTTTAAAATACAGTCTCAAAAAAGAGTTTCAAAGGGGTGTGTGTGTGTGTGTGTGTGTGTGTGTGTGTGTGTGTTTGTGATGCAGTTTTTTAAAGTTTGGTTTGCATTCCAAATTTGATTTTTCTTTCTTTTTCATTTTTCTTTTCTTTCTTTTTCTTTTATTTTCTTTCTTTTTCTTTTTTCTTTTTTTTTTGTTAGGGGACTAGGAAAGGGATGGTTAAAAACAAATTCTAGCTGCTTCTCTGACCTAAGGCTATAGTTTTGTCTTGATTTTTCAAGACGGAATCTTGCTATATAGCCCAGGCTGGCCTTGAACTTTCAGCAATACTCCTGCCTCAGCCTCCTGAGTGCTGGGATTACAGGTGTATACCATCACCAAATTTTAAAAAATTGCTAACTTTCCATTTGGGCTTTGCCTTTCTTCCTGAATGGTGAGTACATGGGTGTTTTGGAAATTAGTGAATCATAATGCTAGCCTAAGCAGTTCATCTGATCTCTAATTTGGGTGTAAAAAGAGCAATTTGTGGGGCTAGGGATTTAGCTCGTGGTTAGAGTGTTTGCCTTGCAAGCACAAGGCCCTGAGTTTGATCCCCAGCACCAAAAAAAAAGAAAAAAAAAAAGCGATTAGATTTTTTTTTTTTTTTTTTTTAGTCAGGGTCTCACAAGTAGTTCAGGTGGGCCTTGAACTTGTGGAAAGTCTCCTGCCTCAGCCTCCCAAGTGCTGGGATTACAGACGTGTGCCACCATGCCTGGCTCCATTCCGATATTTTAAAATAATGGTTTAATTTCTCTGTCAATGAAGCCAACATGGTATATAGGGTAAATTCTACTTGTTTGATAGTGGTTTTAATCCTGACAATTTATATTGAGTTAATTAATTTTTTGTGACTTCAAGTCTTCCACCAAAAACTAGGTACAATCAACTTTATTATGTATAAAGAAAGGGTTAAAAAAAATAGTCGAATAGTGGGAGGCTGAGGAAGGAGAACCACAAGTTCAAGCCCAGTCTGCACAATTTAGGGACTTAGCAAGATCCTGTCTCAAAATGAAAAATGGAAAAAGGGCCAGGGATGTATCTCAGTGCAAAGGCCCTAGGTTCAATCCCCAGTTTCAGAAAAAACAAGTCAAACAGTAAGAAATTAAGACGTCTATACAAATTTGAGCACAAAACGCAGTAACTACATGCTATATTCATCCCTGTTTTCCTTCCAGGGTAGATCACAGTACACAAATGTAGCAGGATCCATGAACTTTTTTTTTTTTTTTTTTTTCCAAGAACAGGGTCTTGCTATGTTGTCCAAGCTGGTCTTCAAAATCACTATGTAGTCCAGGCTAGCCTGGAACTCACAGTGATCCTCCTGCCTCAGGCTCCCGAGTGCTGGGATTATGGACATGCACCTCCACGCCCCACCTGAAGATCCATGAACACTGAATTGATGAGGATACCACCTCAGTTTGCAGTGTTCCTAACTCAGCTCTGTAACACTAAACGATACCTGAGAGTATGTAAACTTCTTCACAGTGATTTCCAAGAGAGGATCGAAATTCTTTGGTTGTATTGAACTGTACCAAATACTGCTTTTAGCAACCCCTTCCATGGAGTTTGGAAATCGTTTACTATACAAAGCCTTTGTTGTAGTTTTTGGGCGCGTGCATGCGTGTGTGTGTAGTGTGTGTGTGTATGTGTATTTTTGTAACAGGATTTGACCTGTAACTATTATTGAGATTTTTCTTAGAAGAGTTCAAAGCATTTTACAGGGATCATCTCATTTATCCTTTGAAAGTAAGGCAAGAGCATTATCTCCACTACAGACTCAGAACACCAAAAGGCCAAGATAGGTGGGATTTTTTGTTGTTGTTTTGCTAAGATCAAAAAGTAATTCTAGGGGGCTGGGGATTTAGCTCAGTGATTAGAGTGCTTGCCTTGCAAGCACAAGGGCCTGAGTTCGATCCCCGGCACCACAAAAAAAAAAAAAAAAAAAAGTAATTCTAAGGCAAAGCCAGATTCCAGTCTGACCTTGCTACATGATGCTTCCTTCCTTAGCTATGCTATGTGTTGAAACATTTTCAGAATTTCTTGCTCATTCCTACTCCATAAAAATAGGTGTTAAGATGTAGATAAACACAGAAGAAAATACCCTAATCGTTCCTATATGGATCCGGGAGACACGATACATAAAAAGAGGAAACTTCTGGTCTCCAAATCTGTGTAGCCCAGCGCTATTTAACAGAACAATGTGAGCCACAAATGCACGTCATATGTACAACGTTACACATCCTACTTAGTTACATTGTATTTAACCCAACAAATTTAAAATGGTAACTTTATAATCAAATCAATGAGATATTTCACATTCTTTTTCTTAAGTCTTCCAAATCTGGTATTGCTCTTATATCTCGAGGACACTTCAGTCTGGACTGGCCACATTTCAAACGCTCATATCTACACGCGATCAGGGCTGACCGTGTTGGCCAGCACAGGTCTAGAACTCAGTAGCTTCAGCTTGGTGCCATAGGAATCCCATGGGTGATAAGTGACAGGGATCCTGGGTGACTCTGGAGAACCAACTTGTATCTGGGTGGTGGCTAGTAAGAAGCCTGGCACTGCTGTTTCCCCATTCATGACTGTTTTGGACCTGGGGTCGGACCGTCGTCGACGACCGCACAAGAGCACAACTGGACGCGGTTCCTATCTTGGCGCGAAGCCAGGCAGTGGAACTCATCCACTTCCGAGGTGGCGGCTCCCGGGCTCCGTGTATGCCCGAGGCTTGGACGCGACACCTGGGGAGGTGCAGGGCTCCTGCTCGACGCTCAGCACGTCGCAGGCCGCTCGGGTGGCCTCCGGCGGCCTCGCCCTACGCCCGAGGAGCGACTGCGCGCGCTTCCGCCGGCGCCGGCCCTGCCCGCGCCCCATGTGACCCGGCGCGGGGCGGTGTCGCCTCCACCGCGGCAGTGGCTCCTGGAGCCGCGTCGTCATGGGCAGCCAGGGCCGCTCAGGACCGCCCGGGAGCGGCGAGGGCGACGGCCAGCCGGAGAAGGCGAAGAGGAAGGGGAAGCGGAGGAAGCGGGGCGCGGCGCGCAGCGGAAGCGGGCGCGGACCGGAAGGGGCGCCGCGGCCCCGCGGGGTGGGGGTGGAGGTGGGGGTCGCGGAGGACAGAGCGGAGCTCGCGGGGCCGAGCGCAGGGGCGGTGCGGCGGCCCGGGGCGGTGCGTGGGGTCGCCCTCGCCGGCTCCCGGGCGGCCATGACAGCGGCCATGGCGGCGGCTGAGGAGGCCGAGGAGGCAGAGGAGGCCGAGGGGCCCGCGCTCTGGCGGCTGCCCGAGGAGCTGCTGCTGCTCGTCTGCTCCTATCTGGACGCGCGCGCGCTCGGCCGCCTGGCCCAGGTGTGCCGCTCGCTGCGGCGCGTCACTAGCTGCGACCCGCCGTGGCGACGCATCGCGCGGGCCTCGCTCAACGCTGGCTTCTCGCGGCTCGGCACGGACCTGTAAGCGCCCTCCCGAGGGGCCCCGAGCACCCCAGTCATCAGTCAGGCAGTCAGCCTCCTCCCTACGGTGGAATAAAGTTGTGCGGCTTCAGGCTTCAGAAAAAAGGAAGAACAGGCCCCATCCCAAAAACCAGCCCTTCGGGCCCTCGTCAGCATAGTTCATGAGTTGTTGGCACAGGCAGAGAGACCCCAGAAAGTGCCTGTTTGAAGAGGCCGGTTAGGACCAGGCCTCGGTCAAGGTATTCCTTTCAGCCTGTTGGTAGGCTGCGAATGCAAAACTTTTTTGAACTACAAGCTGTTAAAGCGGAAGTGGGGCTGTGTTGAATGGGGGGGAGTAAAAGCTTTCAGATTGATTTCCACCCCATCCAACTGTGATACAGTACAATAACATTAAAAGTTTAAGACGTAAAAGTCCATAATACCATCAACTCCAGAAAACTATTTCCATTTTTAAAATTTTTCAGTTGTGTGTCCCCATAGTTGCTGTCTTACTGTTCCTAACAGAAGAGGTGCATAGCGAATAATTTAATGCATTTCTGAGTAACAGCTCTATTCAGATAAAAGTCACATTTATCTTTTTTAATTAGCCCTTAGGATAAAATCTCAAGATGGGTGTTATTGGATCAAAGGTTATGGTTTGCAAAGGTGTTGGATCAAGTTACAGTATACCAGCAAAGAATGATCGAACCAATTTCATGTGAGAAGTTTTAAAATATCTTTGCCACTTTAACAGATAATATGATATGTCAGAGTTGTGTTAATTTGCGCCTCTTTTACCACTGACCAGGATAAATATTTTCCCATGTGTTTCACCTGTGAGATTGTCTCTTCCTACTCTTTGCCCATTTATTATTAGGGGTCTTGATATTTTTCTTACACATTTGGAAGCTTTGTGGATCATAGATGTTAGTCTAGTCTGTCATCTTTGGTGCAAATGTTTTTCCAGTTATTTTTATTTTACAGTTTTCATCCCATAGAAGTGTTATACTTTATTAGAATCTTGTTGTTTTTTTCTTATTTAACCCAAAGCTGGGAAATTGATAATTCTTCACAGATGGATAGATCCCTTTGATTTCCTACTGGTTTTCTTACAACTTGATTTTTAAAAATAGCTAATACTCTTGTTAATATCTTTCTTGTTTAGGTGCAAACAGTGAATTAAATTTACTGTTTTTCTCCCAGTGGTTGCTTAGTTATTAATACCTTTTGTTAAGTAATTCCGTTCATTCCCTTTGATTTGGGAAATTACCTTTGCCATATATTAAGTTTATATATATAATTTGTGTATACATACACATAAGTATGTATATTTCATCTGTGTCTACATTGTCCATTTTGTTCTGTTGATGTATTTTCCATTTCCATAACATTTTTAAAATTGTTGCTTTTTGATAGAGTCTAATATGTGTTAGGTAGGATTAGAGTATTTTTGTTGGATATGTGTATCCATTTCTACTCAGTTTCCCACACAAAAAAAAGTCTGTGCCTTTTCAGGGATTTCTGTGGTTTTCACTATAAAGTTCTCACATATCTGTTGCTGGATTTATTCTTGTGGTTTCTAAATATCTTGTGCATTTTGTTTTTATTGCAAATGCAGTCTCTTTGTATGTTTTCCAGCAGAGTATGGTTGATGCACAGGATTACTGTACTCTTGTAAATTTTGAACCTGATTGTTTTGCTTAACTCTTTCTAGTCTAGTGTGATTTTGTTGTTAATAATGATTCCTTAGGGTTTGGGTGGGGGATGCCATCTTGTTACCTGCAAAAACAGTGTTTTTTTCTCTTCTTTTCTTATCAGAGTAATGCTTTCATAGAATATTATCAGTTGACCATGAGAGAAGTTGGCCAGAATGAGTGGAACCCAACCTAACAAAGGCAAAGTTTGACTTTCTGTTGCTCCTTACAGGGACTGAATGAAAAATGAAGATTTGATGTTTATTTTTCTTTCCCTTTCAAATGTTCTGAAGGAGAGATAGTGGGAATGAGTCTACATTCTGATAGTGTGAATAGTAACAACAAAGTAAAAATTAGTTTACATTGTAAAGTGCTTTGAGACTGCCAAATGATATTATGGCTTTACTATTTTTTGGCATATGTATTTTGATTTTTTGCCTGTGTTGTAGTATAAGTTATCACCTGCTTTCCAGGAAAGTTGTTCTGCTACAGCACTTGATAAAGAGCAGGGTCACTGCTCGGTTTTCTGTGTTAAGGGAGAAGGTATACATGTTACAGCAGGTGTTGCAGCAGGTCTTACAGTGTGGTCTGCTTCAGGACAGCTGCAGAAACTGCATTGCTAGGAAAGATCATTGTCATCCCTGGACACAGAAGGCATGCACTGCAGTCTTCTGGGTACATGGAGCCTGGATCCAGAGTGCTGCAAGAGTGTGGCTGATAGGACCGTGTGAGACTGCTGTTCATGCTTTGGGTTAATTCAGACTGGATAAGTGGGATACATTTTTATAAGTGCAGCACAAAACTTGATTTTATTAGAAGCCACGTAACCTTGCTGGCTCTGAGTTTTATGATATATGAAGAATAACATTGTGTAGTAAAATGAGGCCTAAGTGTAGAGTGCTAGCTGGCACAGTCATCAGTGGTAGGCACTCAATAGATTGTCATAAAATAGAACTTTTAAATTGCTTGGCTTCTCTGGTCAGTTTGTATACTGCAAGAGTGGGGATGGTTGTTGCCTGAAGACAGTAGGAGGAAAAATACATGCACACACACATGCACAAGCACACGCACAGAGCTTAGTTTCTTTTATCTGTCCTGAATGTTTTCACCAACATGACAGCAGAACCTGTGGGCTTAGGGCCTTTGCTTGCTGTGTAAGAGCCTTCTGATTCTCAGGAACACAAAGTGCTAAGGTTTACTGACCTTCCGGCCCAGGGCAAGACCCGTTCAGTTTGGTTTTTCCTAATAGGTTTTTCCTAACTGATCATAGCTTTGTTGAGTAAGATGAACTGCTTTGGTTCCTTGTGATTTGTTAATGGTCTTATACTTGTGCTTGAAGGCATTTGGGCCACTTTAAAACCACAAACAAATAATTTGCTTCCTTTTAGGCTTCTTGCCCAAACAGTGAACATTAATAGGTACTCTAAGTGTTTTTTTTTTTTTTAAAGGGACACAAGGATAGTTTGAATCAGTCATCTGATTAAAAATCAGTTTAAAGGATTTATGAAGCCTGGGGTGGGGGTAGAAATAACTTGAATAAAATAATAAAAATCAAAGTAGTGTTTCCTACAGCAGTATTTTAAAGTTTTCCCTAAAGAGTAGGTCGGAAAGCTGACTTAGATCAGTGTACAGGAACAAAACAGTGGAATTCAGCTCTGTCGATGTGTAATGCAGGCTGTATGCTAGAAGTATACTGTATGATGGAGGAAGAACAGAGGTGCTCTCTGCAAATTCTGATGTTGAAAATTAACAAGAGCAAAAAAAAGGAAAGAAAAAATATATCTGCATATAAACCTATTTTAAAAAATACTTTTGCTATTCGTATATTAAAGGACACTTCCTTGATCCCCACCCTCCCTAATTCAATGCTACATGCAGTATTTTCAAGCAGGAATTTCATTTTAAACATCCTGTGGGCAGTACCTGGGTGCTGCCTTCTTTTGCCTGTATTAGATGTGCCTGGAATTAACAATAGGTGCTGCAGGAGTGAGGCTGCTGAGGTGTTGCCCTGACACGCACACTTGCTCCTCTGGCCATCCTGTGGCCTTGGAGCTCTTTGAGGCCAGGCGGCAGGGTATCTATTTCAGTGATGATTAACATCCAGAATGGTGAGATAGACACAGATAAGCAGAATGTATTTGTTTGTTTTAAAATGATTGCACCTAAGAGCTTTTTTCTTTTTTTTTTTTAGAAAACATAAAGTTTCCTTTCCTAACTCTGAATGGAGAGGACATTTAAGGCCTAAACTGTGATTTTCAGAAAACAGCAATTCAAAGTAGCTTAGGTTTTGTGCTTCTCTTTTCTGCATTACCTAGGGAGGAGAGTCACTTGCTCTCTAGTTTATTGAAAGCTTCAATCCTTGGATATATTCTCTGTGGACATTTTAGAAAGATCTTATTTTTAATGGCTCTGTGAGTTAATAAAAGTAGGGTTCAGTTTACATGCTCAAAATAAAGAATACACCTGTAGAAACAGGAAATATTCTAGTGTAGTCTATACCATGAGTGCAAACTGGAGGAATGGCAGGGCCTTCCCCAAGACTGCAGGAATGTAGGAGCTGCTGTGACTTTCCCAGGCTTATCCAATTTGAATGGTAGATGAAGTTCCTGACGTCAAGGCAGAGACCCAGAGCCTGCAGGAATTCCTACTGGAAAGGTATCTCTGAAAATACTTCATTACTCTACACCTTCAGTTTTGTTTTTAGAATCTTCACCTTAGGTAAAGATTGTGCTTGAGCTGCTGAAATCCAGCTGGCAGTGAGGTTACTGAGTAAGTATATAGTTTTCTTTTTAAAATTGAGAATTTGACACAGAAAAGAATATCTTTTATGTGACAACCTTAATTCTGGGTTGACCCTGGCATTGGATTTGTCCGTGGTCTAGACTCCTAACCATGGAATGGGGATAAATTCAGGTATACTCTTTTTTTTTTTCTTTTTTGTGGTGCTGGGGATTGAACTCAGGCCCTTGTGCTTGCAAGGCAAGCACTCTAATCACTGAGCTAAATCCCCAGCCCCAAGGTATACTCTTTTTGAGGCCAGGTTCTTACAAATTTTGAAAATTAAGATGTGGAGGAAAAATAAATAGAAAATTGGGTTTCAAATTTTCAGTGAAAATTAACTTTACTACTTCCTCCCATCTGTAGAAACTGATTCTTCAAAATATTTCTCAGAGGTATCAACCTTCAGAAGAGGTTGAGAATTCAGAGATTTGGTTTTCTTTTGAGGAAAATACTTTTATTCTGCAGTCTCACCAAAAGTTGAACAGGATTCAGACAGAACTCCAGTTGCAATCAACAGAAGCAAGATGATTATGCTAATAAAAAATATGTATATGAGCCAGAGTTGGTGGGACACACCTATAATCCCAGTATTTGGGAGGCTGAGGCAGGAGGATTGTGAGTTTGCAGCCAGCCTGGGCTACATAGTAAGACCCTGCACTGAATATGTGTAGAAATCCTGAATTATGTGACTACTTGAGCTGTCTCTAAAACTGAATATGAGACTATCTGGAGAAAGAGTTGACCTCTTGTTACAGGGTTAGATGCCTTGTCTCAACTTTGAGTCAGTTCTTCATTTTCTCCAAACTGTCCATTTTGCCCTCCCTGGAAGTCTGGGCCACCCAATGGGCCCCTGTGCCTGCCTCTGTTTAGCTCACAATTAATTGCCAGCACATTCTTTCTTTTTCTCCTTCTTTTTTGGTATTTGACATGAGCTCAAATTGCTGAGAAAGGTGACAACTGTGAAATGAAGACAGGGCTTAGAGACACCTTAAAAAATACATGGAAAGGCCACTAAATGACAAGAGCAGACTGCCAGGCTCTTTCAAAACATCACCACGTCTGTTGACTTTCCATTCCTTGTCCACAGCACAAAATTGGAGGTCAAAGAATCATAGGAGTTAGAGATGGAAAAGACATTTGGGGTCAGCCAGTTCATCCCTCCGCCTTCTCCTGCTCCTGATTCCAAATCATTCCTTGCATTATATTTTCTCCCCTGGCTTTTGTACAGTTTTCACGGTCTTCACTCAGCCCCAGCCATCACCTTTGGGGAATGATGCTGGGGGTCTGTCCATTTTCTCACTGGCAAAGAGAGATACTGCCTCTGCCCCCAGTTGACATTCATGAACTTCTTTGTTGGTGGTCTCAGCTGAGGGGCTGATGGCTTGCTAGGTCTCTCTGTGGCCTGGCGATGCACTTTTTCTAGACAGAGTTGAAGAGCACAGCATCAGTATATGATGATACTGGACAAGAGTTAAAGGGCTGGGGGTACCATCAAGCCTCTGAGAATTCATTCCTAGATGTTTTTTCCAAGTCTCTTGACCTGAAGGGGGTTTGTGTATACAGATGGGCGGAGACAAGGAAATTACATAGAACAGGAATTTGATAAGAAATCTTACTCAGAAATTGGTGGGTTAAACAAGCAAATAGCTGAGTATGGTGGAACATGCCTGTGTGATCCCAGTACTAGGGGGCAGAAGCAGAGACAGGATTCCAGTGAGTTCGAGGCCAGCCAGGGCTACATGGTGAGTTCAAGGCCAGCTTGAACTATATAGCGAGACCCTGTCTCAAACAAAGAAGCAAACAAAAATTGTGAGTCCTGTGAATTAGAGGATTGATTCTAGAAGTACATGCTAGGGAAGAAACAGAGCAGTGACTTACTGTACAGAAGCTTCAGCCTGAGTGAAACTGAGGAGACTAGATGGGCTGGAGACAAGTGTTTTGGAATGGAATACTTGCTTTTGTGGTCTCTCCTCGCTTTAAGAAGGCGATAAAGAGAAGTCTTAATGCTCACGGGCTATGCGGTTTGGAAGGGGGAATGGTCATTTTTAGAGGCAGCTTTGGAGGGATACCCCAGCTTCCCCTTCTTGTTCAGCAGCTGTTGGGAGCAGTCCGAAGGGGGTATTATGTTTCTTCTGGTAACTCTGCCAAGAATGAGAGGAAATCCACAATCTGTGGGTTTTGGGGGGTGGGGGTGGGGATGGGGTGGCAGGTGATGGGATAGGGAAATTAAATTGTTTAATAGTAAATACATTGAGATACTTTTCCTGGAAAGCTATTCCACTGAAAGGAATGATATTTCCCTTGCTTGCTAACTGTAATGAGTTTCTCTCTTTAGAGAAAGGGTAATAGTCTCTGAGTACTTCTTTTTCTTTCTTCCCTGGAGTTCCTGCATTGACCTGGTGTTTCTTTCAGTTTTCCTTTAGAAAGTCCATATTAAAAAAGGTGAATCAGGATTCAGACATGAGTGGTGTGTGCTCGGAGGGGGCACTCTCTGGAAGTTGGTGGCTGGGAGGACCTCTCCTGCATCCCTTGTCTTGGCTACAGTTTGGCTTTATCATAGTGGCCTAGAAACTGGAGATGTGAAAACTGACTGGGTGGCGTCTGGTTCATGTTCTCTCCATCCCTTCATCCAGGCTGGGAGAACACCAGGGATTTCAAAGTCTGGCCACTGGGTTCAGAACCTGTTTCAGTGATTAATAGGGAACTCGGTTTCAGGATTAAAAACAATAAAAAGCAACCCTGGGAAGCAGAGCAGTGTAATCGTTCCTCACTTTTCAGCTGGGGAGTCCAGGGAAAAGTCATTTTGAAAGTAAGAGAACAAAGTCTACCTATAAGTCTGCTGGTGCTTAATTCATGGCTCAGAAGGGTGGGCCTGTTCACAGAGTAATAGAGGCATCTTTCCTGAGGTGGTTTATTCTCAGAAAGTGCTAGATCAACCCTTTCTGAAAGTTGTTTTGTATGATTCTTGAATAATTAATTCTATAATCCAATGAGTGTGGAAAATACTGTGTACCACATCCCCTCTCTTGGGGATCACAATGCTCGTTGGTAAACTAAAGGCACTAAGGAATCCTACAATAGGGGGACCTATTAAATGTTGTTTCAGCCAGCATTGTCCCAAATGTTTTGGCCGTAGCGATTTTTTCCCCTGGTTAATACCTCTTAACATCTTGCAGGACACACATGCACACTTGTGAAATGCTTGCAAATTATAGAACCCAGCCAATGGCAGGAGGAAATGGAAATGAACATGGCCCAATTTTAATGCTAAACTCAGACACACAGAGAACTGGGGTCATGCCCAGGGCTTCTCAAACTGCCCTGGAGAGTTGGGGGTTTAGCTTAGTGGTAGAATGCTTGCCTAGCAAGCTCAAAGCCCTGAGTTTGATCCCAGTGCCCACATAAATCAACCAACCAACCAACCAACCAACTGCTCTGGACAGCTTTGACATGTAGATGCCTTAAAATACTTCATCCACTTAGATTTTTTTTCCCTTCAGCCTCTGTAGCATAATGATTGGGAACCTTTGGTTGATTTCTTGGAGATGTGGTATATTATAGTGTACATTTTTAGGAAGAGCCTTTGAAGCTACAGGTGTTGTTGGGAGTGTGACTTGCCAAAAAAAGAACCATACTTTTGAGAACTCTTGGTGAATCTTAAGGAGATCTTGCTTAAGCAGTTCTTAAGTGGTATCTATCAAAATATCTATTCTCCTAGGACTGTGATTCTTATTTCTTGTGTCTAAGACATAGTTTGTATGATGTGAGAATTTCTTATAGTATATTAAAGGATTAAAGGTGAAAGTTCTTTTTTTTTAAAGCAAGTTTTAGCTAGGCATAGTAGTATGTGCCTATACTCTCAGCATTCTGGGAGGCTGAGGCAGGAGGATCTCAAGTTTGAACCTACAATTTAGTGCCTTAGTGAGACTGTGTTTGGGGATGGAGAAGTGTTTCAGAAAAGTAAAAACTCTGCCAATGATTATTTATGCTCTTGTTCTTCCTTAGGTATGTTGCTGTTTGAATAGAACTGATTAGTGCCATGACCTTGTTCTCCTATATCCCTTGAGATAAAGTCCATAATGTTTTTCTGAATATGCAGTCTTCCTCTTATTTGCGGCATATCATATCATGGATCACGTTGTGTCTTAGTATTTACCAGAAATCTCTGTAAAAGTGTTGCTTGTTGAATGAGAAAATAAATTCTCTAAATTGTTTAAAATCTGATGGCACACACACAAAAATCTGATGGCACACATATTTAGGGCTTCTGGTATATCACTGGTCTGCAGAATGCTAAGAACCACTTTTAGAAGCACTCAAAGGTTTAGGACTTGATCTTGTGAAATATATTACTAATTAGAGAAATGAGATGTACAGCTGTGAAAAGCTAGCAGTGCCTATGTTTATGATAGTTCCAAGGAAAGGGTTCAGATGACGTGGAGAGGAATGTTTGGAGAAGTCATGAAGTAAAGGTGTTAGCTGGATCTTGAAGAATGGCTGAATTTGAAGTCCCTTGAAGAGAAGCAAGTGTTTCTGGACAGGGTACAGAGTAGGCGGGTGCTGGTCGTGTAGGGGAAGGCGTGGTAAAGGCACGAATGCAGAAGAGGGGCTTGGCTGTCATTCAGTGCAGAGTGTGGAACATGGAATGTGAGGTTGGTGGATAAAGTGGGCTAACACCTTGGGGCCATTTGAAGGAGGTGTAGGTCAGCCCTCTCAGTGCTGTGCCCTCTTGTGCATGGTCGTGTTCCCTGCCATCTTACGTCACCCTGTTTCCTGTTCCTTGGCAGAAGGGTTAGCAGTGTAACATGATTTAGTGATTTTTCATTGAGGTTTTTTCTTTTCTTTTTTTTTTTTTTTGAAACCCTACTTAGGGACCTCTACTGCTGAGGCTAATGCAAATGTAAATGAAGAGTTAGAAGCTTCTCATCCTAGGCTGCTTAAATATTTGTATACTAAAGCCAACTTCTTAGTGTTGGGAGAACTGGTAGGTACATGCAGTAGGGGTCTAAATCTGCTTTCTTGAGAGGAAGAAGATCAAAGAAATAGAGAGTGTTAAGTGAAAATCCCAAGTCCCCAAGCATTGTTCTGCATGGCGTGGTGCTCCTTGACAGGGCTTGGTGCTGTACCTACACCTCCTTCCCTGGTTGCAAGTCAGCAGGTGGCCAGGCTTGTGGCTGCCAGGCCAGTCATGCAATTAGGCAGCATCGGTGGCATCAAGGGGGATTAAGCTTCAGGATGGGTAGGGAGAGACACTGATCTGTGCTCTGAGAGTTTTCTGATCTAAGAGATTCTGTAGCCTTCTAGGATATACTCATATTTCCCTCCCCCTTTGCCCCAACCTTCATTCTTCAGACTTGGTTGATTTATTTGCTTTTGGTTTTGGGGTGTGGTGAGGAGAGGGGAGATGAAAGAGTATCCTAAGAAATGTCTAGATTGATTTCTGTCCCTTTGGACTCACTTGCCAAGGTTTCAAGAGGCCAGATAGTTTACCATGGATGTGTGTTGTATTGTTTTTGTTTAAAAGAGGCTGTGCACCCAGGAATGCAGTCAGACTCCAATGGTGACTAAGTGCCGGAAAGCTGAGAGGGAGGGAGCCAAGTGGAAAAATGAGCCTGAGGCAAGAGAAGGAGGGCTGGGAAAGAGGCAGTTGGGCCAGGCCCATGGGCCAGGTGAGAGGTTCCTCCATGCTTTAACAGCCATGGGGAATTTGTTTACAGGGCACTAATCATTTGTTTTGAGGGGAGCACCCTCATTTTATATCAATGACTGGGAGAAGTGGCTGGCCAGAGGCCATTACAGAGGTGGGGGTGTGCATCTGTAGGCTTTTGGGAAGCACTGGGTGCTGTCCTGTGGGGCACTTTTCTTCTGCTGCCTGGTTCTGCAGATTCCCTTCAATTGGACGGTGACAGGTCTCCAGAGGGAGGTACTTGTTTTCAGAGAAAGGAAATTGTTTTTTTAAAATTCTTATTTAAAAACATTTTTAAAGATTTTTCATGTGCTGAAGCCAATAAAAATATACATACAGTTTTGCTGCCAGCTAGGGGAAGTAACCATCAAAGATGATTGGACAAAGGATGAAAAAGCTGAGTTGTTAAGATGCTTTTAACAAAGTGATAACTTTCTCAAGTCAAAGCCAAATGGAGCAATTTTTTTTTTAAGTCAAAATTTGACTTGAGGTACCACAGCCAACCAGCATTCACCTTGGGAGAGGATGCCTGCACCTGCTGTTTGGTAGCAGCTTCTAAAGTTCAACTTTGAAAGTTTCTTGGTGCTGTGATCAGGCCCTCAGGGGAGTGCTTTGACCCTTAGTGAAGTGTCACCAAATGGCAGTTAAATGACTAGGGAGAAAGAGAAATGTTGTCCTTATCCGTATTCAGGAAATATGTCAATTTTTTCCCTTTGTTTTCTTCCTGCTATGACTAGAATTTTTAGTTTTACTGTCACCCCTTAATTTAGACCTAACTGAAGAGGAGAGGTGTAACTATAAATGGTCACTCTTTTTTATAACTAAGAGTGATTTGCAGTTAGAGGTGGAGGGTGGTCTATTCTTTTCCAGTTAGAGGTCACTTCTTTTCGTCCACCCTGTTAACTCTTCTTGTCTTCAGTTCTTCCTCCAGCTGGTAGTGCAGGTTGCACTCTAGTAATGTGAAACCAAGACCACATTCACCAAATGGGACAATTCAGTAAAAAAGTTCAGCCTTAATGTGCATGTACTCAGTCCTGGGCTGGGAGATGTGGCTCAGTGGTTAGGCGATTACTTAGTGTATGCAAGGCCCTGAGTTCAATCCCTAGCACTGCAGAAACAAAACAAAAACCCTGTGTCCCTGTGTATATCCAGTCCTAACCATTCAGCCTGAAAGTTGAAATGTTTGATACCAGAGGAACAGTTTCTAAACATTATAATTAATGAGAAAAAACCAAATGATTGTTTGCTTAGCCTTTAGTGATGACACCATTCATGGATATTAACTACTACATACGTATTTTTTCTCAACTTTTATTTTTTATTAGTACATGTGTATAGTAATAATGATCACATTCCTTGTGGGGAGTTGGTGCATATACACCGCACACCTGAGTTCCTTTTTTCATCTTTTCCCCTCCTCTCCCTTCATCTCTTGGTCCTCTTACCCATTTGCAAAAGATCTGTCTCCCTACTTCCTATTATCTGCCTTTTGTTTTTTCCTTTATTTATATTTTGGGTTCCTAATATAAGAGAAGCCATGCAATATTTAAACTTGTGTGTCTGTTTATTTCACTTAACATTACCATCTCAAGGTATATCCATTTTCCTACAAATATAGGTCACTTCCAAGATTTAGCTATTATGAATTATGGTGCTATAAACATGGGTATGCATGTATCACTGTACTATAATGTCTTTAACTCTTTCAGGAAGATACCTAGAAGGAAAATAGCTGGGTTGAATGGAATTTCTAATTTTAGGTTTTTGAGGAATCTCCAGGCTGTTCTCCATGGTAATAGTACTACTTTACATTCCCACCAGCAAGGTAGGAGGGTTCTTTTCCCCTCACAGACTCACCAGCATTTGTTATTATTTGATTTCTTGATATAGCCATTCTTTATGGAGTAAGATAGAATCTCAGCATTGTTTTTTTGTTTTTGTTTTTGGAATCTTTCTTTGTAGTTCAGGCTGGCCTTGAACTCACTTATGTAGCTCACTGTGATCCTCCTGCCTCAGCCTCCTGAGTGCTGGGCTTACAGGTGTGCATCACCACACCTGGTGTCAGTGTTGTTTTAATTTGTATTTCTCTGATTGCCAGAGATGTTGAATTTTTTGTTGTTTTGTTTTTGTTTTTTTGAGGCAAGCCTCACTATGTAGTTCAGCCCACCCTTGAACTCATTATGTAGCCCAGGCTGACCTTGAACTCAAGGTGATCTTCCCGGCTCAGCCTCCCAAGTGCTGGGATTACAAGTGTGCACCACCATGACCAGCCCTTTTTTTTTTTTTTTTTTTTTTTTTGAGGCAGGGTCTCACTATGTAGTTCAGTCTGGCCTCGAATTCACTATGTAGTGCAGTCTGGCCTCAAACTTGCGTGATCCTTCTGCCTTAGCTTCCTGAATACTGGGATTATAGGCATTTGCCACCGTGCGCAGCCAGTTGCTCATTCTTTGATTGAGTCTTTTGTGGGAAGGGGGTACTATTTGAGTTCTTTATATATTCTAGATAGTAGTCCCCTGTCCAAGTAATAGCTGGCAAAATTTTTTTTCCCATTCTGTAGGCTGTCTCTTTATTCTGTTGGTTATTTCCTTTGTTGTTCAGAAGGTTTTTAATTTGATATCCCATTTGTTGATTTGTGAGGATATTTCTTGTGCACCTGGGTTTCTACTTAGAAAGTCCTTGCCTACTTCTATGTCTTCAAGTGTTTTGCCTATTTTATCTTCTAGCAGATTATTTTTATTTTAACATTTAGATGTTAGATCCATTTTGATTTTGATTTTGATTTTGTACATGGTGAGAGATTTAGGTTTAGATTTAATCTTCTGCATGTAGGTGGTCAGTTTTCCCAGCAGGTATATTTTATTTATGTAAAAATAATTAACCTTTTTGTAGTGATTTATAATATGCTGTACTTCATTTTAGGTGTCTTTTTTTTGGCTCCAGAGCCTCTCACGTGCTAGACAAATGGTCTACAAATGAGCTACATCCCCACCCCACACCTTTAATTTTTTTTTTTTTTTCTTTTTGTGCCAGGGATCAAACTCAGGACCTTGTGCTTTCTAGGCAGACACTCTAACCACTGAACTAAATTCCCAGCCTTTTTTAACATTTTGAGAGAGGGTCTTGCTAAGTTGCCCATACTGGCCTCAAATTTATGGTCCTCCTGTCTCAGCTTTCTCAGTACCTGGATTATAGGTGTGTACCACCAGGCCAGCTAGCATGTCATCTTTGAAACACCACAATTGTGTGAGATATTATTCTCATTTCGTAAGTGAAGAAATGAACAGTTAGAGAAATTAGTTACCTGGAGGTATGTGATACACAACTAGGTTACCGATTCCAGTTTTCTGAATCTTCCTTCTGTGTTTTTCTTTCTTTTTTTCTTTTCTTTTCCTTTTGTTTTGTTTTGTTTTTGTGTTTTGAGATAGAGTCTCACTGTACTGTTCAGGCTGGCCTGGAACTCAATGTGCAGCCCAGGTGGGTTTTGAACTCCCAGCGATCCTCCTGCCTCAGCCTTCTGAGTGCTGGGATTACAGGCATGTAATTACAGGCATTTGCATATGGAGTGCATGTGCCACCACACCCAGCCCGTCTGTAATTTTCTATAACTATTTAATCTATTTAGTTAAAGGAAAGTAGACAGAACTCTCAACAATAATGTGATATATTTTTAAAAATTTGCTTCCATCCTGAAGTACTATTTATTTACATCTGCTGACTTGTTACTTGTGGAAACATAATTTTATATAGTGTCTCCTCATTCTGTCTTTATAAATTTGACTTAGTTTTTTTTTTTTTCTGTTTTTGGTACCGGAGATTGAACTCAGGGCCTTGTGCTTGCAAGGCAAGCACTCTAACCACTGAGCTCAAACCCCGGCCCCTTGACTTAGTTTTTTAAAATTAGCATTACTTGCTATACAGTAGCTGTTTCCAAAATGTTTTACAGTCTTCACATTTGTCAGTTCTAGTGGCAATATATTCCATTGCATTAAAATACTTTTCTTCCTCATAGACAGGCATTAGGGCTGTTTCCAGATTTTAGCCCTAATATATAGCTGCAGCTATAAATATCTTTGTAAAAGTACATTTTTGGCCAGTCACAGTGGTGCATGCCTATAAACCCAGCATTCAGGAGGCTGAGACAGGGAGATTGAGTTTGAGGCCAGCCTGGACTACATAGCAAGACCATGTCTCGGAAAAAAAAAAAACAAAACTAAAAAAAAAATACACAAAACCATATATATAATTTTTTCTTTTGAATTATTTCTTTGTGCTCAGAGTGAGAATGATAGATCAGAAGCTATCATTAAATGACTTTTATTTTAGAATTCCTTTCTCAAAAATTGTATCACTTGAGTGTGATACCAGCAGTGTATAACCAAACGTAGTCAGGTTTTTCCACTTAATTATGTGAGGCAGTACAGTACTTTAATAATTGCTTTAAATTGTATGTCTTTAAAGTGGTGTTGTGGGATGTTTCTCCCAGCATTTCATTGTTTGAACACTGTGTAACTGTTCTTAGCCTTGGTGGGACACGGATGACAGGGCAGTGGGCACAAGGCATTATCTTTTATTGTGTTTATATTTTTCAGTTTTAGAACTCTAACCCAGGGCCTCATGCCTGCTAGGCAAGTGCTCTACCAATAAACTATATTCCCATCCCTTTTTAAACTTTGGGATCGGGTCCTGCTGCACCAGTTGGCCCCAGGTTCTTGCATACTTGGCATTGTGATGTGTGCCACCTAGAGTGCTACAAGATCAGTGTATGATCTTGTTAGATTTTTATCAGCCCCTAACAGTTCTAGAGATAAAATTTGTATCTATCATGTTATTTTCCAATACTCTGTAGCTTTTATTTTAGTTTGTTTTTTTATCCTCTGTGTAGTAGTTCAAATTTAATGGAATCAAGCTTGAGTGCTTGCTTTATAATTGATTTTTTTTTTTTTTTTTTTTTTGGTACTGGAGATTGAACTCAGGGCCTTGTGCTTGCTAGGCAAGCACTCTAACCACTGAGCTAAGTCCCCAGCCCTATACGTTTTTATTGTTTGTAAAATTGGTTAATGATTTCTTTATTAGAATATGTATATATTTAATTTTTGTTTGGTTAATTTGTGTATGTGTGTGGTACGAGGGATTGAACCCAGGAGTACTCTACCACTAATCTATATCCCCAGCCCTTTAAAATTTGTTTTACTTAGAGGCCTGAGGTGGTTCTGCATACCTCTAATCCCAG
>PVJO010015449.1:0-44972 GCA_004026905.1 Hystrix cristata
AACTATTGTATTCCTGCACATAAAGTATTCCATATGTATATACTGATTTATCAACAATTTTTCTGGAAGGTTTCTCACTATGTCTTTCCTTAATCCTTCCCACTCTGATTTTAGTTGTTTTCAATTTTGACTCTCTCTCTTTGGTCCTTTAAATACACTGTGGCTCTTAAGGCCTTGAAACCACAATTCTAATCCAAACCATGTACCAGTGAGTACATTCACAGGGTGGATATTTCAAAAATATAGTTTAGCAGTCAAACTAAGTATTCCAAATACTTTTATACGTACACACAGGTAGAGTGGAGAAATGATTTTCAAGATAGTCCCAAGGATCCTCTGCCTGCCATCTCTGGAGTGACTGAGGGTGAATATGCACCCTTATTTTGTATTTTAACTGTCAATTTGAGATTACAGTTGCTTTAAAAAATGTTGGAATAGATTCCAAACTGCCTTTTTTTAAACTTAATATTCTAAAATATCAAGTGCTTAGGCTATGTTCCAAGGTCTCCGTCCTCTCTTCAGTGTAGCTATTTCAGAAAGTTTGTGTGCAATCTGATCCAGAATTTGTACATCTTTAAGACTCTGGACTTTGGATGGAATACTTTCCACTCTTAGTCATCTTCATATTCCTGCAGATTAGCACAGTTTAAAAAAGAATGAAGGATAAAGAAATGAATAAATGATGCTATGTGCTGCAGTCATTCGAGGTCTTCTGGAATCACTTCGAGAAAGCAGAATCATGAGCTGCAGCACACATACTGAAAAAGCTCAAGAAAAGCCACCAAAGAATAAACAAACTCTGTGAAATAATATGAAACCTTTATCCACAAAAGTAAATACTGCAATGCTGTTTCAACAGTATTAGTAAAGCTAAGCTGGAACAACTGACATTCTATATGATCATTTGAGTTAATATATTCACTCTAGCATATTTTACATCTATTTGTTTATCTCTGCATAAATAGCACTGAAAGATCTACTGTTTGCTAGCTGCTTAACTATTGTAAGTGCAGGATAATTATAAGTGAATTGGTATGTAATGAAAACATTAAGTGTTGTGTAAAGATTATGACTCCAGTGCCTAGTAGGGCAATTAAATTTGATGTTTGTTACTCTGTCTCATGGTGAATAATGATATGGTTTCCCCTGTGATTATGTAAATAGCTGATTGATAACAATGGAGAAGTGGTTATAAAGGCCAATTCTACTCATTATTAAATATGTGACTAAGCAATTCATTTTACAATTAAGGTGATTGGTAATAAATGCTATAATATGGTACAGATGAGATCGGTGTTGGAATCTAATAAGTGGAACATGCTAACTACTTTTTTTTTAATTTATTGAACTGTGAGAGGAATGAAATGAGCATCATGCAGCACTAGTGACTAAGTTATAACATGATTTCCAATACATTTACCTAATATCAACAATAAATAATAGTATGAAATATGATCAACATTTTCAGAAAGTAAAAATATACATTGTACATACACAGTATGGATTAAAAATATACATATAATTAAGTTTATTTGTTTTGTTTTTTGTTCAGTTGTTCTGTTCGTAACTTTCCACACAGTAATAAATATTTTGATAGATGAATATTCCCTTTAAAATAAACTTTACTGGACATTTTAAAATCAAAGATCTGCTTTTATTTTTACATTTAGCTCAACAGAGACAAAATGACGACTGATAAGAGCACTAAGAATGAAGCATGTAGATAATGACGAATCAGAAAAACTCTGATTCACATCTGGATTACTCAATAGACAGGACAGAGATCTAGTAAGGAAATGAACAAGGCAGAACATCAAAATCATCTTTTGAAAAAAATGTTATGTTCTATAAAAGGTGGAAAACTAGATATAACAAGAAACACTAGATCTGTATTGGACTGTTCTAAACTGATTGATGATTTTGTATTTTGTTTGGAATTATAGTAGTTTGTGTGGAAGTTAGGAGGTAACCTAAATTACTGACTGCCTTAAAAGTCCTAACAAAGTTCTGTCTCTAGATAAAGATCAAGAGACAAATTGGTTTTTTTGAAGAATACATTAGACCCTACATGTGATAATGATGAAATAGTACTTGGATTTTATAGTGTTTCATAACAACGTTGATAGAAGTGTTTACTGGGATTTGGATATACATACACTACCTCCATCTCAGAGCCTGAGGCTTTATTAAGTGATAGGATTAAAAGACGCAGCTGGAAATACATCTCATGGGTCATATTATATCGTCCTGTTCCTTGAGACAAAATTCAGCAAAATATTGTAAAGAAAAAATATATTGCATTAAACTACATTTGTCGTTTTCTTAGACGCTGCACTTTTTTGAATCATCATTCTTTTTCTATAATTTTAGATTAACTTTTCGGGAGCCAGAAATACTCAGTTTTTCTAACTCACAAGGTGAAAAGTACACAAAAGATAACTTTGTAATTCTGGAAAGGGTGTTACTATCAAAAGGCAGTAACTACAATAACTGCAAATCTTTCTAAAAAAACTGCAAATCTTTTTTTTTTTTTTCTTTTTTTTTTTTTTTTTTTTTTGCTTGCCACAATTAACCAGCTGGCAAGTGAGCTATAATTAGGTCATGTGGCAATGTGATTTCAACAGAAAGAATACTAATAACACAACGAGCCAAGTTCTATAATCTAATATAATTCATTATCATTTCTCTTGCACTTCAGTTGTGTTTTAAATGTCTCTTTTTTAATTCTTCAACATATCTTTGGTGAAGTTGCATAACACTGCACATTCCCAATTAATAGACATGGTAACTGAAAATGAATGCCAAGTAATTTATCCTTGGTCATACTGCCAATTTCTAAAAAGGCCATATTATTTATATACTTTCGGACACCTTTTGACACAATTTATCCAAAAAACATTTACTGGATACCTACCATGTATTATTATTATATTGGCCATTACTAGCCATGAAGAAAATGCATAACCTCTCAGATAAATGAACTTTGAGAAAGAAGTGAGATTTTCACAGTGGCTGGACCAATCTACATTCCCACCAACAGTGAAGGAGGGTTCCTTTTTCCCCACAGCCCCACCAGCATTTGTTATTGGTTGATATTTTGAAAATCGCTGTTCTTTCTGGAGATGGAATCTTAGCATTGTTTTGATTTGCTTCTCTTGAATGACTAGTGATGTTGAACATTTTTTCATGCATTTATTTGCCAGTTTTATTTCTTCATCTGAGAAATGTTTGTTTATTTCAGATGCCATTTTTGGACTGGGTCTTTAAATTTGGAAGGTTTGATTTTTTTGAGTTCTTCATATGTTCTAGATGTTAGACCTTTGTCTAAAGGGCAGCTGGCAAAAATTTTTTCCTAGTCTGTAGGATTTTGGCCTTCTCTATTGGTGATTTCTTTTGCTGTACAAAAGCCTTTTAATAGGATGTGGTCTCAAGCACTCATTATTTGTAGTATTTCCTGTGCAGTCTGAATTCTGTTCATAAATTTTTTTCCTAACCCTATGTCTTTGAGATTTCTTCCTATTCTACTCTCCAGTAGATTCAGTGTTTCTGTTTTAATGTTTAGATCTTTGATCCACTTCGATTTCAGTTTAGTACATAGTGAGAGACATGTATCTAGTTTTAGTTTTTGGCATGTGGCAAGCCGATTTTTCCAGCACCATTTGTTAAAGAGGCTATCTTTCTTCCAGTGAGGGTGTTTGGCTCCTTTGTCGAAGATGAGGTATTTGAGTGTGTTTGGAGTTGTTTCTGTATCTTCTAATCTTTTCCACTGATGCTTGGATCTGTCTTTTTGCCAGTACCATGCTGTTTTTGTCATAGTAGCTTAATAGTATAGTTTGAGGTTGGGGATTAAAATCATCATACCAGGGGCTGGGGATTTAGCTCAGTGATTAGAGTGCTTGCCTTGCAAGCACAAGGGCCTGAGTTTGATCCCCGGCACCACAAATAAATAAATAAATAAATAAATAAATCATCATACCACAGAGATATACGTACAACCATGTTTACAGCAACACAATTTCTAATAGCTAAGTCTTGGAAACAAGCTAAATGCCCACTAACTAATGAATGAAGAAGATGTGACTTTTCTACATAATGGAGTACTACTCTGCCATCAAAAAGGATAAACTAGAGACATCTGTGGGTAAATGGATGTGCCTTGAGAATACACTCTTAAGTGAAATAAATAAGACACTCATGATTACATATTGAATTGTTTCTCTGATATTAGAAACCATAAGTGTAAAAAAGGACAAAGAGGTGTAATACATATTATATAAAAGGAAGATAACATTCAAAAGAGAGGAGAACTAGAAAGGGAGAAGAGGGAAAAGAAGGAAGGGAAAAAGGAAAGAAAAGGGAAAGGGAAAAAATGGAAAAACATTAAAAAAACATATAAATAAACCTGCTGTAAATAGGGAAGCAGGGAGCAGAAAGGAGGGGTGGGGAAGAGGGAGGAAACCAAAATACATCATGTACAGGTACAAAATAACCATGATGAATGTGCTCACTATGTATATAATGTACCAATACATGTTCTTGGTAAAAAACAAAATAAATAAATAAGTAAATAGAAGTGAGAAAAATCATAAAATAAATTTTAAAAGAAGGTTCAAAATCACCAAATTTTCTGGAGTGTATGCGTAGTCCACAAACTTTTCATGTTTCAAGAACATTGCCAAGTGACTAATTAGCTGCAGGAATTCAAGAAGTATTAAGAATCTAAAACAATTTCCTTTTATTTTCTTTTTAACTGAATTTACAACATAGGTGGTAGTCTTAACCAGTATGGGCAACTCATGAGAGGTGGCAGGATAGTACCCATGATCCTTGGTTATGGCTTATATCTAGATGTCCCCCAAAGCCTCATGTGTTCATAAATGAGACTTTTGGGAGTGACTGAATCATAAGTGTGTGATACTAGATTGGTTTAGCATAGTTCTGTGGGTGGGTGGTACCAAAAAATAGGCCTATAGCCTGAATGGAATAAAAGGGAAAGAAGAAGGAAATCTGCTGCCTTCTGCCCACCACTTCATGGACTGTTTCTCCTCTGTGATGCCCTCTGTTGTGCCACCCTGTCTCAGAGCCAGCTATCAACTGAAACCTCTACAAACTGTGAACTAAAATAAACCTTCCCTCCATTAACTTGTGGCTGTTGGTTATTTTGTACCAGCAACTAGAAAGTAAAACACGCTCCCAGGCACACCCAGGCATGTGCTTTACTAATCCCCTAAGAGGCTCCCAAACCAATCAATTTAACAATCAAGCATTCCATCATATGATACCCCTTGTCAACTTGACGGCCAAATACATCTCCTTAGCCATACTAAATCTCCAAATAAACATAATAATGATCTAATAATTCTGCTTGAAATGATATAACTGTCCTGCTCACAACCCAAAATGTAATCCAACGTCCGAAGTCCCAACAGTTACAGCATATTTTCAACAGCCCAAGGCAAACACTCTTCTGAGACTAAAGGCAAACTCCTAGCTGTGCAACTCTGTGAAATCAAAACCCTTTACTTAATTGCAAGGCACAATGGGATAAGGTAAACATTCCCATCTCAAAAGGGAGGAATCAGGGGACAGAAAGAAACAGGACCAAAGAAAAATCAAAATTCAGAAGAATATGCATCAACTCTTCTATCTCTCTGTACAGCACCCAGCATATACAATGGTGAGATGTAAGTTCAACAGGGCTTGAGCAGCCTTACCCCTCTGGCCTTCTTGGTTGCAGCCCACATGGATTCTCTTGTAGGCTGGCTTTGCTCAAAGTTTACAGACAGACAAAGTTTCCTTCACAGACTTTCCATGTTCTGACATCTCCAGGATCCTGGGGTCCCCAGTGCATCTCTGGTATCATTCTCAGAGCTTCACAAATTCTCTTCTCAGGGCCACATAGCCCATGCCTTCTTCTGACTTCTGGATGGAAGCTTCCATGATCCCACAACTACTACATTCTGTTGTTGGTAAACATGGACAACACCAGGGTGCCATCAGCAGAACATGGTCCAATGACTGCAGTGGTCACTGTGCACATGGGTGACTGAGCATGGTGATATGAATTCTAGGAAAACAATTTCCTGTGTGGCCCTTCTCCAGCAGCATTCCACAGGCTTTTTCCACAAACAAAACATTTATAATTTGGCACACCCGAGCCTACGATGACTTGAGTCTTGCTGATTCCTAAGATATCCTCAAGTCATCTTTCTTCTTGCCTTGTATACTACTTGGTTTCTTTTTAATGGCATTAATTTCTTCAGCAACAACACCTACCTTTGCTCCAACTTTACACATGATTCCTTCAGGGTAACAATTTAAATTTTTAAAAATTATCTGTCTGCCTTTTGCCCTTGATTCTCATTGTAATTCTGACTAAAAGTAGCCAGCCGCACACAAATTGCATATGAATATTGGGCTGCTTTGAAAATTCTTTTACCACATCAATAGTCCACTGCCCTTATTCTCAATATTCCACAAATCTCAGAACATTAGAAATATGCAGATAATATTTTGCCACAGTGTAACATGTATGAACTGCTGTCCATTTCCCAGCAGAGTTCTCATTCCCAAAGGAAACCTCATGAGCCTGCCCTTTACTGTCCACATTCCTATTGGCATCTAGTCTTCTGAATTCCAACCACAATTACCCATCAAAGTTTGCTTGCAGCATTCTAGGGATTGACTAGCCTACATCTCCCAGCCTTTCCAAAGCCTTCCCATAAACAAATTTCAAGGGATTTTAAACTGCTGCAAGTAGAGTCACAGTAATTACCTGACTCTCAGTACTGACTTTTTGTGTTAGTTGGCTTTCATGTTGCTGGAAGAAAGTACCTGACACCCACAGTCTATAGGAGAAAGATTTACTTGGTTAATAGTTTTAGAGTATTCAGTCTCTGGTTAGTTTTCTCCAAAGCAGAAGTATCATGGTGAAAGATACAGCAGAGCAAAGATTCTTAGTCCATGTCAGCTAGGACACAGAGCAGAGGAATGTGCCAGAAAGGAAGGGTCCAGAGACCATATAGAGTACCCAAGGCCGCACCTCTATTACCCAACTACATACATCCAAATCTCTAGGTGGCTCCCAAGCCAATCAAGTTGACAGTTAAGCTTAACTGTCACAGAATGTAATAGAAAAAAATATGAATAATCCAATGTTATTCTATAGTATAATTATAATTGAATGTCTATACATGTATGTATGGAGATACATATCACATCCATACGCATACAGGAGAAAGAAGGGATTTGGACTCCCACGTATTGGGCATTTCTGGACGATGGGATTACATGCTTTTTATTTTACTATTTGTGCTTTCTTGTGGTTTTTGAATTTTCTGCAGTGAATTTTACTACTCCTAAAATCTGAGATAATAAGCAATCATTATCAAATAGAAATTCTGACTAAAGTTGATGCCTAGTATGGAGACTTGAAAGTACTGGAGATTCACAAACATAGATAAATCACCTTTCCAGAAGGAGGTGAAAATTGTGTGTTTGGGGAACTTTAAAAAATGAAACTTAGAAACTACAATTTTGTGTAGGTAGTTAGCATATTTTAAAAGATCATGATATAGTTTAAAAAGTAGTGATATAGTTTTCTTTGAGTCCAAATGATTTCAACCTAGAATTTTGTCAGAAGACTCTGACAATACTCTGAAATATCAGGTGAAAATAAGATTGAGAATAAGTTAGTGACAGTTCAGTGTCCAAAACACATTCATCTCCTCTGCTTTTCATTAAACTTGATATGTTAAAATTAATCATTTCATACTATGAAAAGGGATAATTGTTCATTTCAGTTTGATCTTATCAGGCATCCTGTATCTCTCCACTTGAAGACAAAAATAAAACATGCCCCTCTGATGGAAAAAAAATAAAGAAAATCTGAGTAAAATAAAGAAGAGGGAAAAGTAGCAATTGCCAAAAAGTTTGAATATATAAATATGCAAATCTAATATATCTCACGCTATAACTCAGTTGATTTGTTGGTTTTCACAAAAGATATCGCCAAATTTATGGCCCATTCTCCCCTGTCTTTCTTTGTTTCTAATCACTGAAAGAAGACTATCTGCATCCTTATAAATAAATGTGCCTGTGGTTTGTGAGATCTAGGCACATATGTTTCTAGCATAAATGTTTTCTACTGGGAACTCTATAGAAAACCTATTATCGAGAATTAGATGATTTCATGCCTCATAAGTTTAATACTAACTGGCAGAAGTCAAAAGGAATTAACTTTTTTGCAACTGTGTCACAACTCCAAACATTGTGCCAAACATTCTAGTTTTTCAAATCGTCTGGGCAGGATAGTCTGTGTGAAATTAATATGTGTTCTGAACTCGTGATAATCCCTGTTATTCGTTTTATTTCACCTGTATTGTTCTTAATATTAAAATGTTAACCGAACATATATCCTTCTGTCTTCAAAAGATAAACTACACTTCTAAAATCCCTCTTGTGACTTTACAAGAATCTATTGTCTCAACAATAACTTCACTGATACTATCCTACACTTACTTCCATATGAATATTACATTTACTAAAGAAAATAGAAACGTTATAGTTAGAAAGACATAATAGCCAAAGATATTTTTTCAAAAATGTATATTCATTCATCAGATATGACAAATTTTTGCAGTTTAATTAAGCAAAGTTCACTGGCTGGTCTAATCATGTTAATGACAGCAATTAAGTATAACAGGAATTCTCAGCCCCACATTCTGTTTTTTCACCTGAATTCTGTATCTTTCCTTTATCTACAGGCAAGATTCAGGGAGCACAGCCATATGACTTTCCCCATGATAACTCTTATCATTGTTTAGTAGAGGTAATGACCTTTCCCTTATGCATAACTCATTGATCTAAAGAGACCTGAATACCTCCATGCCCAAAATGAGGTTTAAATTCTGTTCTTGAAGGTCTTCAACCACTGTAAACCTCAAAGGAGAGAACGACAGCAAATGTACTCAGCATGCAGCAGTTTTGCACTAGTCATGAAGCAGGAGAAATAACCCTTCTCCCAGTGGAAGACTCAAAGGGAAGCCAAGGTCTTTTTATGTTAGTGCAGTGATAGGACAAGTAAATACTAACACCATTCACTAATGAGGAGCAATAAAGTTTTTCTGACCCCAGGAACACAGGACTGAGTTCATTCTCACTCTTAAGGAACAATAAATTTAAGAGTTTTCTCTTTCACATAGGGGAATTCATTTACCATTTCTTTACATTAGTGCCACCTTCTTATCCTGGCTATTTTTACTCAAGGCACAAAGTTACCATTAGATTTTACTTTCTAGAAAAACCGTAAACAACAAAGCTCAGTGATCAGATTTAGAATAAGAGCAATGTTTATGTGTTTTGCTAAAGTATAAGAAAAACAGAAAATTTCAAGCATGTAAATAGCTTTCAAACAATAGATCTACTTTCCCCCTTACGGTACCCATGAGAACTGCTTTTGCTCATTAACCACGGTGGGAAAGATCAATTGCAACCTGTCGCTTTGATAGAAGAAGGAACTGTTTATTGCACTCAAGGAAGTCATCACTTTAAAAAAAAATTCTATATAGAAAATGCCACACACATGTATTGCATTTAAAATACTGAATTTTTAGTGCATTGATTTTGAGAATGGCTATTTAATGATATCTAATGGATTGTAATCTTTATCATAGATATAATCTTATAAAATAGCATGTATTTTGGGCTTTGGAGTAGAAGGAATTGTTTGTTCAAACATTTTTTTTTCCTGTAATTGGAATGTTATTTACCTCTTTCTTACAGAGCAAGCTATCTGCATAGAATGATATTTAAAGGTGATGTTGGAGCTGATCTGTTCTGGCTGTGAATATTTCCTGATACCCTCCTCTTCTTTCTTAGATGTCACGAAAGGGCAAACTAAATATCCAGTGTTTTCTTATTAAATACCATTCATCACGCAGCTATATCTATGTGTTTAGCGTACATCATTATTGGAAGAGGTCTTAGAAAGGAAACCTGGAGAGGAAATTATACATGTTACTAAGGCTGAAAGAAACCTAATATGTAATCTACATAAAGAGAGGCAAGGCTTGTACAAAGCATGATTTACAATATTTTACTCTATTTTTTTCTTTCTCTAAATTTGTATAGATTTTTAAATGAGTTGGAACATCTACTTTAAAAACTCTATTCCTTTACATTTCCATGGTGAAAAACTATTGCTAGCTCTCCATGAGGCAATGGATCATATTTGGAAAGACCAATTTGATGCTAGCCATTTGATCTCTGAGTGGCATATATTCCAGAAGGAGAGTTAATTATACATCTGACTCCCACTCACCCATTTGGCAGAGTTTCATTTGATTTTTATTAAACATAAGACCTGAAAACATGAAATATAGCTTTATCTTTCATTTTTTTTTATCCCCCAAGAAAGTAGAGTTTGGAAGCTAAAGCTGAAATTCTCATAGATATAATGTCTTACTTGTTCCTTCTTGCTATAGAACCAATTTCTTCATTCCTAAAGGGAAATCATATTTCTTCTGAATACTTTGGAGTAAGTAACCTTACAGGGAATCTCCTCTTCCCCATTCTACATCCCAGGTTAAGGAGTGAAAACTAAACCTGATAACGGACTCTTATTACTAAGAAGCCTCCCAAAACTCACATTAATTTCATCACTTTATTACACTCTTGGGAAGTGGTACCCTTGGATATACAGATAATTGAGGATAAACTCATCGTTTAGGGTTAAATACCTTTCCTTTCCTCTGAATTGAGTCACTCATTCAAAACATTTAAAGACAGCAAAATGGTTAAGAACTAACTAAAATTTTCTGAAATACTCAAAACCCAGTATTGATTTTGTCACCCTGTATGTCTGTGACATTGGACAACTCACTCAAAATCATTAAGCTTCAGTTTACTTATCTTTAAAATCAACATGATAATAATAGTGTTATAATAAGATTATTGGGAGCATAAAGTAAAATAATGGATGTAAAGTGCTTAGTCTGGTGCCAGGCACACAAGAAAAAGAGGGTAACTGCTTGCTCTACACTGATTTGGATACTGTGACTTCCTCCAGAATCCGTAAGTGAACAAGTTGCTTCTATATGTTCGTAATTCGGGTAGATATGGACAAGAGAATACAGACCATGAAGTGATGACGGACAAGCAGGCTGCTGTGGGAGCACAGAAAAGGAACAGAATTTGTTCCGGAAAATTTAAGAGTAACAGAGGATATATAAAGAGAGATGCCTGAGAAGTGAGAAAATTTGGGAAGATTTTTCAAAGGAAGAAGGCAGCAAAAACAAAGACAGAAAGAGACTGACGATCCCCTACGGCCCAAGAATTTCCATGTATTCATATACCTCGGCAAGTCATAGTCCAGACATTAGCAACCATCCTCACATGCCCTCCCTTCAAGAAAGAGAGGGCAAGGTCCGGAGTGTGGCGCAGAGACAGGAGAGGCCATCCCTGGATTCTATTCCCAGAAGGAACCTCAAAAAAAAACAGAACAAAAAACTGGAAAACAAGCAAAAACCCCAGAGGACTAAAACTAGATACATGTCTCTCACCATGTACTAAACTAAGATCAAAGTGGATCAAAGATCTAAACACAAAAACAGAAACAATAAATCTCCTAGAGAATAAAATAGGAAGAACGCTCCAAGACATAGGGGTTGGAAAAAAATTTATGAATAAAACTCAGACTGCACGGGAAACAATTCAAAGAATTGATGCTTGGGACCACATCCTATTAAGAGGCTTTTGCACGGCAAAAGAAATTACTAATAGAGTAGGGCGAAAAATCACAAACTGGGAGAACATTTTTGCCAGCTGTCCCTCAGACAAAGGTCTAACATCCAGAATATATAAAGAACTCAAAAAGATCAAACCCCCCAAATTTAAAGACTCTATCCAAAAATGGGCATCTGAAATGAATAAACATTTCTCAGATGAAGAAATAAAAATAGCAAATAAATATATAAAAAAATGTTCAACATCATTGGTCATTCGAGAGACGCAGATCAAAACAACACTAAGATACCATCTCACTCCAGAAAGAATAGCTATTATCAAGAAATCAACCAATAACAAGTGCTGGCGGGGCTGCGAGGAAAAAGGAACCCTCCTCCACTGTTGGTGGGAATGTAGACTGGTCCAACCACTGTGGAAATCAGTGTGGAGATTCCCCAGAAAACTACAACTAGAGGTTCCATTTGACCCAGCTATTCCTCTGCTGGGTATCTTCCCAGAAGAATTAAAATCATCATATCACAGTGATATATGCACAACCATGTTCATAGCAGCACAATTTGTAATAGCTAAGTCTTAGAAACAACCTAAATGCCCAACAACTAATGAGTGGCTAAAGAAGAAGTGGTTTTTCTACACAATGGAGTACTACACCTCCATAAGAAAGGATAAACTAGAGTCATTTGTATGTAAATGGATGTTCCTTGAGAACATACTCTTAAGTGAAATAAATCAGACACTTATTAGTGTTACACATCGAATTGTTTCTCTGATATGAGAAACCATAAGAGTAAATAAGGACAAAGGGGTAGAATAGATATTATGTTTAAAAAAAAAGAGAGATAGTATTCAAAAGAGAGGAGAACTAGATAGAGAAAAGGAGGATAAAGAAGAAGCTTAAAAGAAAAGTAAGATGAAAAGGAAAAAATGGAAAAGTGTAAATAAACTTGTTGCAAATAGAGAGGAGTGGGTGAATGGAAGGGTGGGGAGGGGAAGAGGGGGGAAAGCCAAGATACATCTTGTACAAGTACAAAATAACCATTCTGATTATGATCATTATGTATACAATGTACCAATACATGTTCTTGGTAATTAAAAAAAAAAAAAAACCCAGAGGACAGATTTTACCCTCCCTCTTGAACCAAGCACAAAGATTCCTTAAAGACTGTCAGATAAGAGGAGGCAGAGACAATTTTATTGTCCTAGCATAATGACAAAATTGTTTTCACTTATATTACTAGTTATCATCAATAAGTAAATTATAACAAATTTACTCAAAACACAATTAGTTTACAGCTATGAAAAAATCCTTAAATATCCACAGCATCCTAAACGTAACTCCTACCATGGAGTTTCTGTAGTACTCATTGTTCTGTATGGAGCTTTATGCTTCATGTTTTTCACAATTCCTTGATCCCCTACTCATATTTTTGATTAACTTTCGGAAGGTCTTGGAACATATTTATTTTGATGTACTTTATCTCTCTTCCGTCAATGACATGTCATTAACAGATATTAAATCTTAGTAACTTAGATAATATTGAACAGATTCATCTCTTACTTTATGAGTATATCCATTTTCGTACTACTCTCTTGGATCCAGGCTGGGCAGTACCTGTTCTACTAGAAATCACAATTCAGAGTCTAGAAATTTAGCTATAAGCTCTTAATCATGCTTCTAAAAAAGTATACACTGAAAGCTAAATTACCCGCTAGCTTTTGCCCTTGCCACACCTATATGGATATATGCATATGCCAGAATAAAAGGTACAAAGTGAAAAATAATTATACTAATACCAAATTAATTATAAATCTATATGATATAAACTAGATCTTATATTTTTATGTAGACTTTGTTACCACAGATCATGTATGTACAAATCAAAATTAAACTGCATACAGAGTTTGTCAGAACAGTTTTAGAAACTTTGTGGTGAAAACAGACCCAGAGAAACTGCTCCTTAATACATCTTATAGTCAAGTGCACTTCCAGTATTGTGCTTTTAAGTCTTTTTCATCCTATTAATTTTCACAGAAACTTTGAATTTCTTTTCAAATCCATCCATTCTGAACTTCCCAGGTATTACAACTAACAATATTTGATAATGCTAACACTTTAACAATTGGACAACTTCCATCACTCTGCAGAATTATAAACGACCTTCTAAAACAAGCTTATCCATACGAGAACACTGTCATTCTCTAGTCTACACTGACTAGAAATAGCTATGAATAAAAGGGACCTTAACTGGAATCTTATTCAGCCACCAGTCTCAGGTTTACATCTATCACATTTGTTCATAAAACGCTTACATAAGTGTTGGGCTGGAAATATGTCTTTGAGAAAACTAATTTCCCTGTCCTCTTGGTCCTTAAATTCTAGAGGAAAACATTATAATAAATAATATAAATACATAAAAGATGTAATGTGTTGGATAACAAGAAGAATATTAGTAAGAAATGTAGAGCGAGTTGCCTCGTTGAAGAAGCAATATATGAGTAAGGAGCTAAAGGACCTAAGAGGGAAAAACACGTGGGTACTTAGAGGAAGAGCTTTCTAGGTGGGGGGAACATCAAATGAAGAGCAGAAGAATTAATCAGGGTAGAAGGAAGCATGAGAGAGGGCTGAGGATTAGACAAATAGTAATAGAGGCATCTTAAGGATATTTACTCAGAGCGAAATGGAAAATTATAGTTTGAAGGTCTGTCCCCTCCAAAAATCTCTTGAAGTTTATTTGCTCTTATTACAGTATTGAGCAGTGGAATTTTCAAGATTCCGTCCATAGTAGTGGGTGTGTTAGCTCTGGAATGAGTTGACTGTCTCATTCTTAATCTCTCTGTCTCTCTGTCTCTGTCTCTCTCTTTCTTCTCATCTCTATCTCTATCTTTCTCTTCCACCATGTAATCATTTACCTGAAAAGGTCCTTGCGACATCAGTACCCTCGATCGTGGACATCACGGCCTCCTGAACTGTGGGCCAATACGTTTCTATTATCCATAAAATAGCCAATCTGGTATTTTGTTTCACAGCACAGACTAGATTAACATAGATGCCAACTGGAGTGTTTTGAGAAGTAACTCAGTCTCACAGTTCATTAGAATCACTCTGCCTGTTCTGAATATGATAACTCGTGACAAGAAGGTATCGTGACCGATCATTACATGCCGGATAATGTATTGGCACTTAGAGACACGATATTACCAAGACTTATTATAAATAAGAAAAAGATTCAAGTATGAAACATTCCAGTATAAAGACAAGGAGTTGAAATATAGATAGCAAAGAAGACTAAGAATAAATTACCAAGGAAATAGAGGGACAACTACTAGAGTGTGTTTGTGATCCTAGAAGTCATGTGTTTATTTTTTTGAAGCCATATGTTAATGAAGGGAGTGATCAATTTTGCCAAATGCTGCTAACGTGTCAGGTAAGATGCAGACTGGTAAATGACTGCTGGATTTAGAAATTTAAACAGCATCCATGACTTTGTTTCAGTGGAGAAACCAAAGTAAAAGCCTTATATCAGAGGTTCAAAGGACAATGAGGGAGCATTCACAGGAGTATGATTAACTCCTGTGAACAGTTATTATATAAAGGGAAGAAGAGAAGAAATGGGGAAGAATTTGAGAGTAAAATGAAGTTAAAAGAAAGAGTTTTTAATGTTAGCGGAATAACTCATTCTGTGTACACAAAAATGATCCAGTGAGGATGGCAGGGGGAGGTGAGAAGAAATTATTACTGAAAAGAGAGGGGGGAAATGTGAGCATGTTCCTTACATCAACCAAAGGGGATAAGAGCTGGGGGGGTGGGGGTCACCTTTGCTTAAAGCACAAGTAGCTCAACCACAGTAATAGAAGGTTTATACAGATGGAAAGTGAGATGAAATGATATGAGTTTGTTGAAATTCCCTTCTAGTTGAGTACTTTTTCACAATGAGATAGGATGCAAGATATTTAACTGAGGCTGAAGATGAAGGAGTATATATTAAGCCTGAGAAAAGTAGAAATTATGTGAATAATTATCCAGGAGACTAAAAGGGTGAATGAAGTAGGAAAGTCTAAGGTAATTATAAGGTGCATTAAAGGCTCATTTTAGAATTGTGATCCTGAATTTAAAGTGAAAACCTTCAATGCAGTTTCATGTTTTTCTTCAGCAACATGAGATTGTAGGGTAGCAATTTTAAATTAAGGAAGGTTGTAATTTTGATAAGTGAATATAATGAAACAAGAGAGTGGCAGAGCATTTTGGAGTACATGCAGAATGGCTGTCGTAAGTTTTCATGATACTTAAACTTGAAACAGACTATAGTCTGGATGTGAGGAGAAAAGGGACAGAAAAAATGATAGTATCCGTGAGTATAAGTTTTGGTGATATTAAATGATTCCTGGAGTGGGGACACTAGAAAGAATTTAAAATATAAAAGATGACACACAGAGTGGAATGCTCAAAATGAAAGTCATGTTTTGATAAGGTCTAGGTTCTGCTCATGAGAGCAATTAGCTGAGATACGAGGAAAGTAAAATATGAAGGGAAAAACTCAAAGAAATGAAAGTCCAAAGTACTGAATTACACACACACACACACACACACACACACACACACACACACATATATATATCTCATACCAAATGATGACAGAGGTAGTGTGAAAGAATGTAATTGAGAGCCTGTGGTAATGTATTAAAGGAAGGTGAGTAAATGGAGGTATTATGGTTGGCATAATTTATGATACTTAACAGTGGAGGAATAAAACAGAAGCAGGTAAGAGAAAAAGGAGAAAAACTACTCTCCAGGCTGCCTCAAGCCCACGTGGTACAAGATTACTGGGGAAGAAAACAGATCCTACTTGAACTGGCTTCAAAGGAAACAATGTCTTCAGGTGAGAGGTAAATTTCATAGAAAGAAGGCAAGGACAGAAGGGACTTTTGTAAAGGTTCCTGGAATTTGCAGAAGGTATAGCACGCCGGCTTTGGGAGTTGAAAAGAACCCAGACATCAGAAGTGGGAATGATCATTCCTTTGTAGACTGAGATCTAGAGGAAGATGGAGAATGTCAATTTTGTTCCTCTGCTCACAACAGTTAAGAAGCCTTGTAACCTGGATGTATGACAAACATATTCCCGAAGGACAAGGATTCAGCAGTTCAGGCATCAGACTCTATGAGAGGGATGTGGTCTTTGGGCTGTGGAATTATTAAGTTTCATACCTGAGGAGAGACTGATTTTCCTTTTGCCATAATCGGGAGCACGGATTCAAACCTTATAGTTGTAGTAGGGCAGAACTCTGAATTTCCACTCACCAATGCTACCTCCCTTAACTGTTGAGAGAGTAGGCACCCTCCCCTGATAGTGCCAAGGGATTTAGGTGACTCTTTTCTAGTAACAGAAAATCATATGGTACATCAGTGGTCACCAGATTTATTCACACACTTCCATTCAAAAAAGAATTAATACTTTGTGGTTGGATGTCCAGCATCCAGGAGTCCAGAATCTAGGACACACAGTAGTGTGGTATCAGTTCCAAAGGGCTTTGGCAGCCTTGCCTCAGGGTTGGTCACAGCCCACACAGGCTCTGCACACTACATGCAGTTTTCCTTAGGAGCTGTTTCAAGTTCCTGGCATCTGAAATTTCCCGAGGCCTCCACTGCACCTTGAGTTTCACTATCACAGGGCCTGCCTCACCCTCACCCTCTCAGGGGTTCCTGGCAAGAAATGTAACCCTGTTGCAGATGGCCTCGCCTTTCAGGCCTTCCTTTGACACCTGAGTGGAAGCATCTGTGACCTCACAACTTTTACATTCTTCATGCTTGGAAAACCAACACCACATGGACAACTCTGAAGTGGCAGCAGAAGCAGTAACTGAACTCTCTGGGACAAGGCTACAGAGACCTCAGAGTGTCTGGATGGCTGAATTCTGGGAAATAAATTAGGCAGCCCTGAGTGAAGAGGGTGCCCTTTGGTTCTCTTCAAAGGAGTTCACACATTCACGTTCTTGAGCCTGTGATGAGTGGAATTTTGCTGATTCCTGAGATGCCATCAAGATATCTACTATGTTATAGATCCAAATTGTCCCCTCAGAAGTCTCATGTGTTTGGGGACAGTGAGTGGATTATGGGATGCTGTACTTATCCATGGATTCATCCCCTGGTGAGATTCAGAGGTTGAGTATGCTGTTGCAATTTGGGGCCTTGCCAGGAGAGGTAGGTCACTGGAGGTGTGAGTGGAAAGGTGTCCCTTTCTTCCCAGCCTGTCTTCACTCTCTGCTTCCTGACTACCATGACCTGAGCAGGCCTTTCCTCAAATCAGGCCTTCTGCCATGCAAGGGCTTCTGCCTTGGAGCTAGCTCACATGGACTGTAACCATGAACCAAAATAAATCTCTTCTCCTTTAAATTGTGGATGCCAAGTATTGTGTCCTAGGAAAACGAACGTGGCTAAGACAGTGACTTCTTCACCCAGTGCAAAGTACTTAGCCTCTTTTCAATGGTGCCAATTTCACCAGCCACCATGATTTCCTTAGCCAAAACTTTATCTATGGTTCTTTTCCAGCCAAACTGAGATTTTCCAATTCTTCTTTCTGTTTTTTGCTCCTGATTCTCACTATCAATCTGACTATAGGCAGCCAGCACTATCCATGCTACAGCCTGGATGTTGGCTTATCTTGAAATTTTCTCTGCAAGATCAACTGGCTGTTGCTTTTAAACTCACACTCACAAAAAAACTTTAGGAAGTAGACAAAAATGTAGACAAATTATTTGCCAAAATGTAACATACACAGTCTCTAGACTAATTCCCAATAAAGTCTTAATCCCAATCGGAAACTGCATGCACACAATATTTACTGTCCATATTTTTTACTAACCTTTTGCACATGGACCGGAATTGGTTATCACTCTCTACTTAAAACACTCTGAATATGCACATCCATGTTTATAGCAGCACAGTTTGTAATAGCTAAATCGTGGAAGCAGCCCAAATGCCCATCAACAGCAGATTGGATTAAGAAAATGTGGTTTTTTTATACAATGGAGTACTACTCTGCCATAAAGAATAAGCATGAGATATTCCTAGGTAAATGGATGCATCTTGAGACCACACTCTTAAGTGAAATAAACCAGACACACATGTTTAAATACCGCATAGTTTCTCTGGTGTGAGAAACTAAAGACTAAAATGTATTATAATGGGAAAGGGAAGAAAATGTCCAAATGGGAAAGGGAACAAGGGAGGGGGAAAGGAACAGAGGGTCAAGAGAAATAAGAAATGGAAGAAAAAATGGAAACAAAGCTTTTGTAAATAGGGAGGGAGGAGGGGGTGAGGGGAGGGGAATGGGAAAAAAAGAAGCAAGAAGATATATCATATACAGGTACAAATTCCCTATGATAAATGTTCCCAATATGTACATCTAAAATGTACCATTAAAATAAAATAAAAATAAATAAAACACTCTGAATCTTTGATTACCACATCTCGAAACTTTGCCAAACTCCTTGGATAAGTCAACTTTCCCACCACTGGACACAATACATCCTCAACTACAAGTTAAAATAGAAATTTAATTTGGCTCATGGCTTAGTGGAATCCAGTCCATGGCCAGCTGGCTCTGAGGCAGAAACATCATGAAGGGTTTGGTAGAGCAAAGATGCTTAGCTCATGGTAGTCAAGAAGCAGAGCAAGGAAATAGTACCAGAGAGGAAGGCCAGGGGTCTAGATTCAAGAGTTTTCAAAAGATAAGGTGAACATTTATACTTTATAAAAAACTTACTACAGTAAAATTCACATTGCCTAGAATAATGACATAAATGTATTCAAAGTGAAGGGGAGTATTTTGAGGGATATTAATGGCAATGTATATTTTATTTTAATAAATTATTAAAATTAAACATTCACTTTATTGTTTGTTCACAACTCATATTCACACCTCCATCACCCAGTAAGATGAATCCAGAAATACGCTCTACCAATATACTGGGAGCTTCCAAGCCACACAAGTTGACATAATCAAGGTAAACTGTCACACTCTTCCAGCAAACCAGTTCTAAAAGCCTCTGAACCACATGGTCAGCTATAGTCACAGCATGATCTCACTTCTCTAGTACCAATAGTCTATACTTTTGGTCAGCTTTCCATAATTGGGATTAAATGCCTGAAATACACAATTTAAAATAGAAGAAGTTTATTAGGGCTGACAGTTTCAGTCTGTGGTTGTCTGGCTCCAAGGCAGAAACATCACGGTGCAAGGACATGGTGAAGTAAAGCTGCTCACAGGAGACAGAGCACAGTGGAGGAGCCCAGAGAGCAAAGGGCCCCAAAATCATGCCCCCATGACCCACCCAGAGACACCTAGAAGGGTACCTTACTAATCCCCTAAGTATCTCTCAAGCCAATTAAGCCAAAAACTAAGATAAGCCATCAAACCTTCATTCGCTCAGCATGTTTATAAGACCCTTGAGGATAATTCAGTGAAGAGTAAAGGAATTTTATGAGTAGTAGTTGTGGTTCTCTACTAGTCAGGAAGACAAAGGAGTACAGGATGCAACAACAGAAGAGATCCCCAGCACTTTCAGTCAATCATTCTGTTATATATGGGAGAATAATTGATCTTCCTGATCACTGGTTTTGATTCTTCTATATGGTATCCATAGAGTTGCTTCAATCATGTCATATTTAACAGTTAAAGAAAATGTTACTGTGAAATATCCTGCCAACATGTGTAAACTGGAACTGTTCTTGGAAACAAAGAGTGTGTGGTCACTCTACCCTCATGCAACGTTTTTCCTCAAAGAGCGCAGTTCTCCTTGGCTGGTCTTGAGATCACTGAGTTGATTCTCGATGAGGAAAAAAAAAAAAAATTAAGCGTCTAAAATTACCCTGGCAAGAAGTCAAGGCTAATCTGCTGACTCAAATGCGAATGGTCTCTTTGGCGATTTCATGTGGGATAGATGACAGATTTTCTATCGTCATTGATTTAGTTACCTTCTAGCAAATGATGAAACCAAGAGCAATAGTGTGTATTTCTGTTAACTCCTGTACACTCTCTGCAATCCAGAGATTAGACATGGGTCCCATGGAAAGGAACCCTAGACAACTGAAACTCAGTTGCTCCCAAGGGTTCATTTCAGCACACATGGATCTGAAGCTGTCAGGGGGCGCTATTAGTAGCTACTGGAGGAGAAGCTTGTGAGGGGCTGATTTCAAATGCGTCAACCAAATAGAGACTGCATCTTCCACAAATACTGTCTGTAGTTGAGCAAGCTGATATTTGCACCTGCCGTGAATTATAGCAATGTGTTCTGAGTGACGAATATACAAAAATGGTGTGGGGGGGGCAAAGCGGGAACCTATCAAATCCCAAGAAGGTGAACATACTATAGAGAGGTCTTAAAAGGTAAGTTGAAAATGTATGAATATAATGAGCTAAAGAAGTAGGAAGGGACTATAGGCAGAGGGGATAAAATGTGCAGAGATACATATGAAACAACACGGAATTTCATGGAATAGCAATAAATGCATGACTATCAATAACAGTGATTGTTACCATTTATCATGTGCCTACTTTAAGAGACTAACTATTAATATTTTTTGACATTCGACATGGTCCAGACTTTGCACATTTTCTTTTTTTTTTTTTGAGATATAAGGGTTTGACTCCAGAATTCAGAAGACTGTTTGCAATTCTTTCTTTAAGGTTTCTTTAAAGGAGTAGCACAAGACTTTCACGTGGTACTTAAGGGAGGGGGAAAGGAACAGAGGGTCAAGAGAAATAAGAAATGGAAGAAAAAATGGAAACAAAGCTTTTGTAAATAGGGAGGGAGGAGGTGGTGAGGGGAGGGGAATGGGAAAAAAAGAAGCAAGAAGATATATCATGTACAGCTACAAATTCCCTACGATAAATGTTATCAATATGTACATCTAAAATATGCCATTAAAATAAAATATAAAAAAATAAATAAAAAGAGCATCTTTTATGAACCCTTTTAGGTGGTTCTCTGTCCCTCTAAAGTTTCCCAAACTAGAAAGCTAGTAAAGTCCTCTTGTTATCTCTCAGATGCCGTCTCATAATCATTTCAGGTCATCACGATTCCACACTCCCTGAAGCGAAACACTTCTTACTGAGAAAACAAAATGAGTCTTGGAAATGTGCTTTTTATCTTTTTCCCTGCTCCCCTGAGAGGAACAGTCCTTTATCTAAATTTTGTGCAGCAAGAATGAGTTCTTGAGTGTATAAAATATGCAGGAGACTTGTTGCTTTAAAGGCTGCAAGAGGTGAGCAGTCTGCCACTTACTAGAGACCCTTCACTAGAATCTCACTCTGCTGGCATCCTAATCTTGGACTCCCAACTTCTAGAAATGTGAGAAATACATTTCTTTTGTTTTTAAGCTTTCTAGCCTAATGATACATTGCTATAGCAGCCTGAACTAAGACATCACATATCTTTGATCAGTCTGATAGAATAAACTAGTGATCTGTGAACTATGCTGAGTTTAGGCTCAATGAGAAGTGGTGTCACTATTATCAATGTTTGCCAGGCATCATGGAGACAAAGTAAGAGTCACAATGCCCTCAGTGGAGGGGAAGGGAAAGGAGAGAAGAGGGAAAGGATGAAAAAAGAATGAAGATGTGTCATGTACATGGACCAACTACTCACAATGAATGTAATCATTATGTACCGCAAATCCACTAATAAAATAAAAAAAAAATATTCAAAATAGATAAAACAAAAAAGTACTCTATTAAGACTAGGAAATGCAGGATGAGGGAGGGATATGAAGAAAGACAGGCTTCAGATTTTCAAGTGTATTTTCCATTGTACTACAGAATTTTGGTTTAATCTAAATTTAATAGGGGTCATTAAAATATTTAATCTGAAGAATAAGATGATCAAGGTATGTTTTAGAAAAATCTAGAAAAAAGTACTAGAGCTGGTTCATGCTAACTCTTTGCATCCATCAATGACACACTTGTTATATAATTTAAGCAGCTTCAACAATTCTAGACCTGAAATAATTTGGGATTTTGCTGAGGTATGAACTTGAATCCCATGACATATGAATCCAGAATGTAAGAAACCAGGAGGAAGCCTACAGCCCTTTAGTAAATATGGTCCAGCTGTGTATCTCATATCAAGTTTCTATGACCCCAGTATTAGCACCTGCTCAAAAACACCACACCTGTAATCATATAAGACTGTCATTGATTTTTTCCTATCTCTGATAGCTCTTTGAGCTCCTCCTATATTCCACAATCCTATCAGTCTTCCTATAATGCTATATAACTTAGAATAATGAAGGTACATTTGCATTGAACCTCATAATTTTCAAATAATTTATACTTCCCTTGTCTAATTTTTCTCTCATAACAATCCTGGATTAGGTAACAAAGGTACATAGTTTACTAAAAGTTAGGAAAAGCGAAGAGAACAATGTGGAATCAATACCTACCTCAGAACAAGAATTTAGTTTATCTTGGGGTGGTGGAGGTATGATGAAAATATTCTATATCTTTATAGTAATGGAAGTTTTACATGTACTTTCTCTCAAAATTCATCAAATTGTACTTTAAATGTACTCTATCCAACATAATTTTAACTTCAATAAATTTTGTTTTAAAAGAGATCCATGTTTTTTAGGTTTAATCTCAAGATACATGGTTTAAAATCTAATTATCCTAGCAGGCACAGGTTCAATTCCAGGAACCCAGTTTTGGACTTTACCAATACCGAAGCAAAGTTAAAAATAATTTTTCAGAATTCATCATCATCTGCCAGATCAAATTAAATTTTAAATTCTGCACAATACAGTCCCATACTACTTTCTCTTCTATCCACTACTTTCTCTTCTAACGCCAACTCTTCTATCCATTTCCATTTCTCATTTGTGACTCCATTACTCTGGTACATAAACTTTCTGCTACATCCAAACTACTCTACCAGGTATCTTCTGAATTAAAAGTTGGTCGCTGAGCTTTGGTTCATATCAGATCCTGCCTGGAGGAGCATCCTTCTTCATTACTCATATACATCCAAAATTTTTATATCCTCCTTTATTACTCCTATCTTTCTTATTCCTATTTTTAAGACTAGACTTTCTGACAACTTTGCCTTGGTGATTATTCCTTTCCTTTAAATTGCATATCATGCATTGGTTTTTGTTAATTGGGCACTCAGTTCTTTCCTTAGTTTCATATCTATTGACAGCAACCTGTGTGCCAGATATTTTGTAAACATCTATATTTAAACTTCATTTTACTATTAAACTGTTTATATCATAAATTACTGTCTTATGAATAATGATAATCTTGTATACCTTTTATACAATAAATAATGGGCACCTAATTAAGACTGCATATGACTTAAGGACTCTGGAAAGGGAATCAGATACATAGATGAGAGTATTGGTGTGCAGTCAAATTTTCTAAACTTGATTTTCCACACCTGTAAATTGGAAATACATATTAATTATGCTGCTTAGTTCTGAGAACGTAGTAAGATAATGTATTTGTAAATGCATTATAAATCAAGGCGGAGTTTCAGTGGTAATGGAATCCTGTGTCAATCCTTTCCTCAACTATCACCACCTTCTTAGATGTTCAGCATTTAGTACCATATTGAAGATAACTATCCCCATGCACCAATACAATGAGTCATACACAATTACTCTACATCAAAGCTAATAGCCTATTATTCACAATAAATTCATTCAATTTATACTTCTGATACTATGAACTCCACTGATTCCAGACCCATTTACGTAAATAGCTTCACTAAAAAGTATTAAAGGGGCTAGAAGAAATTTGGATAATTGAGCACCTTCATTTTCCAGAAGTAAAATTGAAATCTTGATCAAAGAATATACCCACAGCTGGCTAAACAGTCAATAATATTGCTATCTAGTCACAAGTAATTAAAATGTTGACAGAGTGTGTGGAATGCTTTTATGGTTCTGTCTTGTCTACTTTTATAGATTATTAATAGATTATAAAGGAAACATATTACATTAGTTTATAGATTTTGTTAGAGAAAGTAACTTTTCAGTAAAGACCCTCTCTTCTAATTTAGTTTTGTAAATATAATGTTTATCCTAGATTTGCCTAATGTGTACTATTCTCAGGATACTCCAGAAGCTTGTTATTTTTTAAGTAACTTCGTGCTTTCTTTCTTTTATTTTTTTCTTCCTTATATTTCCTTTTCTAATTTTTTTTTCATTTTACTGGTACATTTTAGATATACATAATGGTCACACTCATCATAGGGAATTTGTACCTGTACATGATATATTTTGCTATTTCTTTATTTTTCCCTTTCCCTGGCCTCCCTTCAACCCCTCTTCCCCGCCTTATTTACAAAAGCTTTGTTTCTATTTTCTTCCTTCTATTCTTTTCTTTCAACCTATCTGTGATAATTTTCTCTTTTAAAATAAAATGTTCATATTTGAATTGACTCAGTGTTCTGTTAGCTCTTGTTCACCAGACACTTCTTTCGATACTAATCCAAGCTTATTTTTTAACTCATTCTCCTTTCACTCAGGCCGGTTAACTCCAAAACTGGGACAATAAAGAGGAATGTGGAGACCTTGGGTGCAAAAAGAGAACACAGTGGGACATTCAGTACACTGGGGCAAGATTACAAGCTCCTAAACACATACGTACGTGTGTGTGTGTGTGTGTGTGTGTGTGTGTGTGTGTGTGTGTGTGAGTGTGTGAAGTTTAAAGTCCAATCTTTTGTCCATTAGACCCTGTTGTTCAAACTTTACAATTGAAAAGCTCTGGGGATGTTTGGCGTCCTTCCATTTCCTGGAAAATGTTCAGCACAAAGGCATCCAAATTAGATATCACCCTGATCAAACTGCCATTGAGCTCAACAAAAGGTTTCTTTCACACTCTGTCATCCAACAAAACAAGTAAGTATCAACCAAAAAATCACTCATGAAGAGAATGTTAAGAAAGTGAAGTTGAAACTATCTTCTAAAAGCCTATTGCCTACCATTCATGGAAGGATTCCTTGGAAATTTTCTGAGAGGGCAGGTGCCTGTACACTTGTGATTGAGTTCACGTGTAAGCTGAAGTTGCAGAACGCGGACACGCAGCTGAAATGTAAGACTGCAATATTCACTGTTGATATGAAGTGGTTTCAGAGAGTCTTCCACTTAATATTTGTGGGAAAAGCAACTTCAGGTTTCTCCTAGTAACCAGTTTATTCCAAGTCTCTAAAATTAAAAATGAATGAATTCTATTAGACTTACAACTGGTGCCATTTTTATTAAATGTTATTATTTAACCAGGCTTCCATTATGAAGAAATTTGGATTTAAACTGATTAGAATAAAGATTTCATTTCCATGCAAAATCTTGCAGTATCAGTTAGGACAGACTATGCTGCAATAACTAACAATCCCCAATTTCAATGGTCAAAGCAGCAAGTGCTAACTTTGCATTCATACCTAGTACATATATGCCAAAACTCTGCTGCAGCTCCACTCCACACCACTCTCACTCTAGGACTTATAATAATAGAATGATTGTTATTTGAGTCATGACTTGTCAGTATGGAAGACAGAAAGAGACTATAGAGGGTCTCTCTTAGCCTTAAATTGAAACTACATTACATTGTGGGACTCAGTCTAATTTAAGGTTGTACATTTTATCAATTTTCACACCAATTTCTATTAATAAATATTTTAAGAATTTTAACTGACTAATATTAAATAATTTCTTCCCCCAACTGTGCTTGTAAAAACCTCTAGGACTATATTTGTTTCTAAAAAGGCTATTCTTGCTCTTTCATTTTTGCACCAGTGGCTTTTGCCTGAGAAATATACATCTACATTTACAGCTTTGGGTCATGTTCTCATTTGTTTTAATTTCTATGCAAGGAATAAGTTTCTTAAAATTTACTAGCAAAGAATTTTTTTTTCCTGAGCCAAGTAAGTCCAAAGTTCCTCCAGTCTTCAAAACCAACACGTCAATCACTTTATACCAGTTCTAAGCTGAGTCATCATCTCCACAGTCCTCCGTCTCAAGAGGCCACCATTTCCTAAATATTTTACTTATGCAATTAAGACCTGAGACTTCTCCATAATAATATTGAGATAATTAAGAGATTAATATAGTTTTGAATCATTTGAGATTATAATGATCATGCTTATAGAACAAATATGGTAGAAAAAAATGATAGAAAATCAGAAATTCTGTAATAGTGAGCTGAGTTTATGAGCAAGTAGGATGTGATTGGTAGAAAATTAAAAGCCAAGATAATCTGAAAATATATTTCTGATATCATCATGCTTGAATTTTTAAAATTAAGTACCTTCTTTTCAATCACATTTTGGATACAGAAAACATAGGATAAGGCCTCTGCTTCAAGGAATGCATGCCCTCTTGTGGGGTGAGTGGCTGACATATTGATAGACATTTTCATTCGTGTGTCAGAGCTGACGGGGCAAAAGCTTCCTATAGGTACAGTGGAGCCAGAAATGGAGTGGTCAGCTCTGCCTCAGCAGTCAAGAAAATGCTTCACAGATCAACTACACACAAAGAGTGCTAAAAAGTAAACAGATGTTCACTTCTTGGAAACTCAATTGTAGCAGCAATAGGATGAACTACTAATCATTCTGTGGCAAAGGCAAAGGCACACATAAATTTGAACATATTCATTAATACTTTACACTTTTCTGAGTATATCAGAAGAAACAAAAAAAGTGATATCAAGATTCTAAATCACAAACCATACTACTTGATTATTGATACTTTACTAATACCTGGACTATGCCCTTTAAATCCTACCTGTGGAGAAACAGAGCACATTCATTCCTTGCTCCAAACAATGTCTACCAGAGCTTGAGCAACTAATCCTGAGGAGATGACCAAGAATTGGAAAGTCACCGTAACAGTCTAAAAATCATACAGAGAACAAGGGCCAGGCCAGAAAGGCTGAATCAGTCAGCAAGTCTGAAGGGCAGCCTAGACTAAAAAAAAAAAGCAGACTAAGACAACATGAAGTTACTAGTACAATAGGAAAGAGTACATTAGAAGCAACATAAAGAGCATTCTGGACAGACTTCAATGAACTGAAGTGTCATGACAATTGTGCTTAATGTTAAATAATATAATGAACTGATTTAAGGTTAGAAAATGAGGTAAGACAATATCCTACAAAATTTATTAATCCACTAAATATTCTTGTTTTAAGAAAAATATCTCTGATAAATCAAAAATAATTTATTAAAAAATAAACCAATACAATGAAAGGAAGTGTTCCATAACTAAGGCAAAGGATAAAGAGGAAGTAGCCAGATTCAGAGATCATGATGGCAAGGGTTCACAATCCATTTTTTTAGAATATTACATTTCCTTGACACAGCTCCACGGGTTAAGTACCTTCCTCTGGATCAATCAAGTGTGGTCAGTAAGCCAGGAACATGTAATCAAGAAGTAGAATCACTGTGGGCTACATAGTCCAAGACATCTCTACTATATTTTTAACAACTAATGATTAAATGCAAATACGCAAGTAACCTTTCGTTGTAGGCAACTGAAGCAAATAAAGTATCTATTGTATTAGCCCAGAACTTCTTGAATGACTGAAGTGAAACTTTTTGAATAAAGGTAGTCTGTTTCATACATTCAAACTATTTGTCTAGTTGCATTATAAGGCGGGACAATGGCATTGAGAGATATCTGGATTCTCTGGATTTCTATCTCCTAGAATACTAATAATTATTTGTTGGGAAATTGTATAAAAACAAATAAGTATTTTTCTGGTAAATCATAATTACTAGAGATTTCTAGAATATAGCAGCCTTTCCTAATATACATTATAGGTCTAAATACAACTGTCTTGAGATAACTTCATAATGGCTGACATAAAACAAAATAAAGCTTATGATTATTGACAGGGCGTTACGTGTTCATGTATGAGAAAGCTATTGACTGGAGGGAAGTCCAGGTACCTTCCCAGACCCACCAGGTCTCCTGTGTTGGAGGCTGCAATGCTGACCTGCAGAGCAAGCAATCTTTGGAAAGTCAACTGCATGACAGTTTTATCCCTTATTACTGTATTTCCCTCTGCCTTGGGCTTTATTTTGCAAAGAATTCTTGTAGAAAATCCAATAAGATTATTACTTGTTTCCACTTCCTTTCCATGGTGGTAGGATATATATTTGACTTTGTTCCTGTATTTTATCAGCAGCTAGCCCTCAGGCGCAAGAACTTCTGCGGCACAACACAATAAATAGTGACCAAAATAAACCCAGGCCTGTAGGGCACAACCAGTACAAATGTGATACATGCTCAGATGCTCAGTTTTCGCTTCTGGGCAACCTCTCATGATGTTGCAGCTTAATTATCAATATGCCTTAAAGAGAGGACAATCTTCACTAACCTCAAAGCAAATTCATTAGCAATGCAAAAAGCCTAAAGAAATTAAGCCACTTTTTCTGAAAATTGAGAATAGCAGAGTAGAAATGAGAGGGAACCAGTGTTCAAAGCCTGGGTATTTATCAATGGCTCGTAAACCTTGTCCTGACTAAGGGTCAAAGTTTTCCATCTGGAGGAACCCTTTCTTGTTAAATTTCTTACAAAAATTGGCTTAAATAACAGAATGTGGCTCTAGGGAGGTACTTTAATTTTTAAATGCATAGTGCTTATCTACAATGGAGACAGTAATCAGCTGGCTAAGTTGCTTCTACTGACCTCACTTCTGATTTATTGAGTGCCCTCAAAGTTAGTTCTCCCACAAGACACCAGAAGTTAGATAACTGGAGAGCATTAGGGAACAGAATATTTGTCCCTAGAGATATTTTTAAAGGAGTTTAATGGTCATCTTCTATATGAGAATTTTAGAAGCTTGGAAATTGAAGAACTGTGTTAGCTTATTAAAAGCTTTGGTAATTCATACAATAAATACATTCATTTCTCCCAGTATCTCACAAAAACACTGATAAAAGAATCCTTTCCAATATAGGACACCTGGAAAAACATACTACATGATTTGGATAACATCATTGTAGACGATTACGAATGCAGATGTGATATTTCTGGAAGATATGATTGTCAAATAATCTATGTGACACATTTTAGGGCTAAAAACTTTAAGGTGACACTCCCCCACCACCACGGAAGCCACCTTACCAGTCTACTCATCCCTATCCTGCTCTGCCCCAACATCATGGACTCAGAGAAGAAAAATCCCACCTGACTAGGTATGGGTAAAAGTGAAACTAATCAGTCTTCAAAGCTTGTCTCAGAGTCTGAGAGATACAGAACATATATGTTGCCAGCATCTACCTGCAGAATACAAACTCATGCTTTGTACCCTTGGAAAGGAAAAGAGAAGTCCAACGGGCTGTGTGGTCAAGGAAAGCACAGCTGAAGGTCAAAGCTGGCCCATCTAGCACAATAAAAGGAGAAAAATCTAGAGAAAGAAGAAAGAAGAGGAGGTAGAAAAAAGGAAGTAAAGAAGAGGAGGATGACGAAGACACACTGTAGTAGTTAAGAAACAAGGAAAAGATAACTCAGGCCCTCTGAGAAAACTTTTCATCATCTTGACCTTAGATGTAAGTGGACGTGTTTTGGTGACTGAGCATTCGGAACATTTAAAAAAAAATAGTTTTCATTTGCCAGCATGGTTATGGGTCCGTTCACCCTGGGAGAGCTGAGTCCCAAAGTTCATTAACACTGTGGAGGTTTTGGAACACTACTGAGGCTGAAGAAAGCACTTCCACCCTATAGTGATAATTAGCCAGTAAGGAGGTTAATTTACAAGTGGGCTCCAACTAATAAAAACAGCCTGAAGAAGGGCTTCTAGGGTCATACATTTCTAACAAGCAACATACAGATTTTGGGGCTTCTCCATCTATAGAGTTATATAGATAACTTAGAGTCAAACAGAACCTTACCCATTACCATAGCTTACGTTTTACATAGTAAAAAGATGAAAGGCTGTATTTGGTGGTAGTATATATTTGACTCTATTCATACAGCCTAGGGGCTGAGAAACGCTTTCTCTTGGGATTTAACTGCTCCTCTGACCCTGACTCTCATCACTTTAGGCTGATCCCGTGGGAGTCAGGGGAAGCAAGGCCATTAGCTGTTAGACTCCTGCACACTAACCCTGACAGTACAAAAATATCTTTCATGACTGCATTCTTGACTACACCCATTATTGCTCTTAATTAAATAATTCAATCAATTAGAAATATCTTTAGTTTTATATTTAAAATATGTTATACACACAAATTACTATTCTCGTTGGTATATTTCTAAAACAAGTCAACATCATCTTTCTTGGAGTTCTGCAATAATTTTCTAAGTATATTCTCATTCCATGTTTCTCATCATTTCTATCTTCACAGTCATTCCGTAGAAAACAAAACCAAATCAAGTTTTGTGTATTGTCCTATCTCTTCATTTTCTTTCAAAGGTTTCTTATTATGGTTAGAATAGAACAAAACTCACAGCCTCGAATTTGTCTTGCTTTACCTAATTTCTGCCTAATGCCTATATGAGTGGAGCTCCTACACGGTCCTACTTGGTTACTGCTCTCTAGCCACACGGACCTTCGTTTCACTCCTGGAACACACTATGTTGCTTCTCTTCCAAGTCACTGCCCTTGCCAATCTCACTGCTTACATCGCTCTTATACACACTTCACCTTATGGTTGCCTTCTCATGTTTTAGGTCCTAGTTCAAAATTCAGCTCTGCAAAAGAGTTTTTTTTTTTTTTTTTTGATCATCACCACCTTCATCCCTACCTATCACTCTCACCTTGTTTATGTTATGTATTTATTACCAGACTGCTCAATTATAATGCAAGCCCCAGGACCTTGTTAGCTTATTTGCACCTGTATTTTCAATGCTTAGATTAGTTATTTACATAAAGTAGGTACTCATAAGATGGTTCATAGATGAATGAGTGAAAGAAAAATATGTTCTTTGTACTAAAGTTCACTTCAGTCAAATCTTGCAACAAGAATTCTAAACTCACCTTGACTCTCTAATAGGATTATGCTCTGATTTCTCTGCTGTCTCTTCTACCACGTGGGTGGTAGATGCTTAGAAGTACTGGAGGCTCCATGAAGCCTGTGAGCCAGTGATGTGCCACTGGATATCAAGCGAAGCATGTGCATCCAGGGGCAAAGAAAGTACTTACTGAAAGCAGTTATCAAAGTTCTCCCAAAGACACTTTAGATTATATCCTCTATAAGGCACTACTGTGCCAGATCACATTCACTTTTCTTTTTGCAAGTGTCAAAATTCATCCTAACAACAATTAGTCCACTTCTCTAAGCATTTACGCAAATATCAGTTGCTTCTACCATCACATAATCTCCTTATTATTTAAAACGCTGCTATGCCAGGCAATCATGTGTAAGTTTTCCTTAATACTCACAACCTTATAAGTATTAGTGCTGTCACATTTTACTGATGAGGAAACAGACTCTGAAATCTAAATCATCTATATATCTATAGTGAAGAAATCAAATTCAGGTCCTCTCACTAGATGCATTTCCTTCACAACAAATACAGTGTCAAGGAACCATCTGAATAAGGACTAGGAACAAAGTTTTGTCTGCATGCTAGGTTCCTTCTTTATGTTTACTACTTGGCTATAGATGAACTGTCATGGCTCTTGCCTCAAGTTACTTATACCTTAAATGATGAATTAGACATACACAAAAAGTGTTACAGTGTGTACATATCATAATACTGGTGACATGCCTGAACTTCGAGTTATACTAGGGCAGGTAAAAATAAGGTGTTTGGCATAATTGACACTGGGTTAAGTTTTCAGGGTGAATCCACCTTAAAACTTGAACCAGTTTCACATTTAAGAGCCAAGGTAAGGGGAATAAACACATCCGGACTGTGATCTGAAATGCCAGCCACCTAACATGTCATGACAAATATCTCAAATCCATATTCAACATGCTGTGGAAGACCATATGCTCTTCCAAATATCTGTGAACTAATGGGGCCTTACACATTCACACTCAGCTCAGAATTTTTACTTTCTCCCTCTTTGTGCTTTCTTGAGAATATTTTCTTACCTTAGTTCTGACATCTGGCAAAACATGAAATGTCTCGTCTTATTCTCATCCTCCTTCTCCACACATCAACACAAAATAAGTAACAGATATAAGTCTGTAGCAAACTTTCACTGAGGTTTTACAACTTATGGTGATGAGCTTACACCATCACACTACCAAGAAAATAAATTTAAATCCTACACAGGTGATTCTTGATATTCACAGTAGTCATATTCAGTAGGACCTGCACAAACACTGCATTAGCAACACTGAACCATTGTTCCTAGGGTGGGGTAAAAAAGATAAGGTCCCTATAAGCCACTCATCACAACATTTCATCACCCAATTAATACGTGACCTTGTCATGTATCTGTTTAAAGATACCCTATTTAATTATATAGCTGATTCATTAGCATTCCAGCACTCAATGTAACAGCAGTATAACTAATGACTGCCTTAAATTTACCTAAGTTACATCTTTTCTCTGTAAGTTATGGCACAGTCTTTGCATGCTTCTGCACACAGGACAGCATCTTAGCATTATGCATGGGGGTGCATTTTAAGGAAACAAAAAAAAAAACCCACAAGAAAACAACAACAAAAGTACACATCCTATTTCCCATGCTTACAGGATGAAGGCTAAAGTAAGAAGGCAAAGCATCATCTTGTTTATTGACCATGATGTTCAAAGACTCGATTTTTTGCTTGTTTGTTTAACTGCACTGCACATGTTTACATGTGCAAACATAAACAACAGCATTAATTTGGGAGTTACAAAATTTTGGTGTGTGAGTAAATTCACAAATGCAGAATGCCCCCTTATTAAAGGATCGCCTGTGTTAAACACTCTTTTAAGGAAAACTGGCTATCGTACATTCTTGCTGGCTTTTCCTAGTATCAAGCCCAACCATTTCACAAGTTTGCTGGTTTACTTCACTTCCTTCAATCTCCCATCTTATTTTCTGGCCTCATTTTCCCAGACTGCCATCTGTGATCTAAATTCCTATCAGCCTACTATGTCCAAAATCATCCTTCAAGATATACATCTAACAAATGATTACACAGAGCCAGAGCTGACTCTAAGATTATGGTCTTTGCTACAACATATTGCTTTATTTTGCTAGTGCTGTGGTAACAAAATATCAGAAACTTGAGAGGCTTAGAACAGCACAAGTTTATTGTCTCATAGCTTTGAATTCTAGGAGCCAGACTTCGGTTGGTAGAATCATGCTTCCTCTGAAACCTGCAGAGGAGAATCTCTCTTAGTTTCTCTCCAGTTTCTGGTGGTTTTCTGGTAATCCTTATCATTTCCATGCCTTGCAGCTGCAGTACTTCAATTTCTGTACTTACCGTCACAAGGCATCCTCCCTCAGCTGTATGCTTGTCTGTGTGACACCAGTTAGATTAAGAGCCCAACCTACTCTACTATGATTTCATCACAATTAATTTTATCTGCAATAACTGTATTTCCAAATACATCTTGAGAGTCTGGGTATTGGTACTTCAATGTACCTTTTTGGGGTGGGCAAAAATCAACATATAACATATATTATATAGTAGCTTCCACAGCAGCAACATTACAATAGTACAAATTATACAACCACTTCTAGTGCATGAATGCAGGTATGGCTTTATACAGCACTTCTCCCCCTAATTCAGTCATAATCATCACACCTTTGCAATGTGACTGGATAAGTTATACAGTCTGTATAAAATGTAATCACTGTATCTTGAAAACTGACTTTAAGGACAACACGAGATAATGTGTATGCGCTGTTTAGACTAATATCTGATATTTAGTAAGGGCCTAATGAATAGTAACTATTGGTCTTTAATAACATAACCTAAATATACACAAATAAATACATTTGTGTCTATATTTGCACATGTACTTATGAATTTGGCTAGGGTTTGCTCAATTTTTTTGAGCAAATAGTAAGTGGACTGCAAAAAAGAAGGGTGAAATATTCTTTACCGATGTCAAGTATGTTAATCGGGGATTTTGTACATTTTGGTTGCCTCTAGAGCTGCAGCATCTTGGGCCACTGGAAGGTGGATAATGCACAGCTTTGTCTTTGTTGTAGGGGAAGTCTTTCAGCACTAATTCCTGGCCTTCAAAGCCACTGCTTTGGCTCCCGGTTTGGAAAGGGTGAGAGATTGTTCTTAGAGACATGTTGCTGAGAAGGTCAAAATTCTTGACTTCTCTGGAAATGTCTCAAAATTAATTTGAAAAATAATAGTAAACACTAATGATGCAGTATAGGTAATCTTCTTCTGTTAATAAAGAACATATCAAGTTCCCCTGACCACTGAGTCTGCCTTGGAGAAGACAGAAAACAACAACATATATTCCTGGGGAAGTGGAAAGAAAAAGCAAGCAGGTGAAAGGAGAAGCTGTAACGAGAAGCCATGCACGTGCTCCAAGAAAAGAAAAATAAAAAATTTCAAGATACTGGCTACCTTCAAGCTTCCAGTTTATGTCCCCTTCTTCCTGCAATGCCAGGTGTCCTTCCTGTTTTCGGTGCTATAGAATAAACCTATGTCTAGATTAGCATACCACCTACCCTGAACCTTTTCTTCTTTTTACACTAGTTTATTTCTGCTTTTGCAATTAGTAAGATTTCACTGAGATGAAACTTATATAGGACTTTCCATCATTTTCTAGTCCCCTGGACAGGACAGAAGAGCTGTTGCCATGAGTCTGGAGACAGACTGTCCTCCTTTCCTGTGAAAGTTACTGTATAGGCTGGAGACGTAGCTCAGGGCTGGAGTGTGTCCTAGCATGTGTCAGGTCCTGAGTTCAATACCCAATAATGAAAAAAAATTATCTGATCAGCAGGGTTGATCTATAAATCAATACTGAACTGCAATATTTTATCATATTAAGTATATGATTATCTCTGTATAAATCAATACAAACTGAACTGCAATATTTTATCATATTAAGTATATGATTATCTCTGACAAGAAATGACTGAGGTGACTTTTGCCCTTTGTCTCCTCTCAATTTTTAATACAATATGTGAGGTCTTTAAAACAGTATTAGTAAGCTGAGGTCAACCTTTATTTCGGTGCACCAGAAACGAAACTGCTTCCTGTGTGTCTGCCATACACTTCTATGTTCTTTTCTACAGTCTACTTACTTGGTTCTCTTTCCTGCCAGAGGCTAAAATACCTTTAAAACCTTCACGAAGAACCACCCCAAGTTCTGTCATTTCACAGTGACATTCAGCCTAATGAGTTCCAGTTGTCATCATATTTTTGTTAAAACATAAACCTTATGTTCTGTTTATCACTGTTTTTCTCAGTGACATTATTTAAGGTTTCCTAAAATTTGATATCAGATCTAACACACTTACCCTGGAGCATTTTATCTTCATAGCACTCAGGAGTCCATGTCTAAACTGCCAAGAACATGTTCCATAGCAGACACGTTCATTCATTCATTTATATTTCAATGTTTTGTAGAAAATCCTCTGAGGTCAGTGTGTTTGAGAAGCACTGTTCCTGCCTTCAAGAGTCTTACAACTTAGTAGAAAAACTCAGACATGTACATAAATAAATCTAATTATGCTAGAAAACATAAGAACCTTAAGAGACTGCACACTGAGGAGGAAGATAACACCACTTCTCCATAAGCAGATTAGAAGATATTTTGAGAAAGGAGGAAAATTGGAACATGCTAAGTAAGATAAAGGTGAAAACTAGAAAATACTGTACAGAAGATTTTCCTGGCTCTTAAAAATTAAAATCCTAAATATTTTCTTTTAGCTCCAGCTAAAATATAAATCCATTTGTTTTGACTGTGTCAGTTCTTTCAGTAATCCTGCATTGACCAACAAATCCCTTGTTAATTTCCTTTTGCTGTTGGCCTTCCCATCTTAATCAGAAGACTTCACAGTCAGTGGCAAGGCCCTGCGTCGTCACAGCTCACCCCTTTACCAGGACTTACTCTGTTTTAAGGTCTTTTAATTCCTTGATAATTTTGCATAGCAAACAACTGTCTGGTCTTCATATATCCTGATCATGAGTAAGTCCCAGTGAACAGAACTATTCATGAATCAAAACGTTTTCAGCAGAAGGGCTGACAAAAGGCATGTTTTCCACTGGAAGAAATTTGTTTACACTCATAGTACTACAGGAAAAATCATTTAAGCACAGCAAGAATTCATCTCATTTGTTATTTCAGTTGTTTGTTGTTTCCAAATAATAAAAGATTATTGATATTTTATAAATTTGCATTGAATACCACCGTGAAGAAATCCGAGTAGGAGAAAGGCTGATTCTCAAAGTTTAATTTATATGAAATTAAAAGCTTTTTTCCTCATAAAAGTTGGTGACATTTGAAAGCAACCAAAAGAATTTTGCCCTGGTCTATATCCAGAGTCCTGCAACAGGCAATGTAGGATTATACTATTCAATTCTCCATCCAATTAAGAGAACTATGGGAAACTGATATTTAGTTCACATACTCTTTCCTTCTGCCATCCTGCTTGAAAGGGAATCATTATACATATGGATACACTCTTTTTGCCAGCTAGCGAGACTTTCCTTACAAACATTTAATCCTTATCCCTCCCATCCAAGCAATCTCTAGGCTGCTCTTCACACAAGAGTACTGAAGAGTGTTAATTCCTCCAACTGAAACTTGAATTTAATAATACCAAGAATAGCTGAATTAGCTCTCTGTTTTTAAATTCAAGACTGATTGTTTTGAAGTTATGTAATTTATTTAAATATCTTATATACAAATAAGAGATGAAGTGCTAAGGAAATTAAGTTGTTTCTAAAAGCAGTAAGTAGACTATTTGGGGAGTCTAATGGAGATGCAAAAATAAATTTAACTTCTATTGAATTATAAGTTCGTGCAGCTACTATAAAGTTCTAGGAACTATAATAAAAACTGGGAAATGTTGTACAGACAAATTACTTCACAAATGTCTAAGTTCTTACTCATTTCTAAGATGGAAAAGCATAGATGATAGATAATGAGTGTGGTTTGTGCAAGTCCACAGGAAATCCAATCAGCAGACTTAAAATAAAAATTTTAAAAATGTTATCCACATATTGGAAAATTAATATGTTTAAGTTATTATCAAATAGTTCAAATACATCATTTTTATGATTGCCCACTTTAAATTTTAAGACACTTTCCATTGCTAATTATTAACATTATAGTGATGATAATTTTGTTTTGCAGTTTATTACATAAACTGCAAAAGTTCTCAGTTAACAGATGATGGAAGCAGGATGGGAACCCTAGTCCCCACATCTATTACTGTATATCCAACCCCGAGCTACACCTTAGGGTTTTGATGATTTGACCTCCGCTCAGAACTGAGGCCTCATCCATTGCCAGCACATCACTCGTGTTACAACTGCAGCCACGATGAACTGCCTTGAGTTCCCCAAATGTCGCACCTTGTCCTATTTGAGCTTGCAGCCTTTAAACTTTGAATCACTCAAAAATATTCTTTCCCTTATATATTTCCTAAAAAAACATCATTTATTCTCTAGCCTGTATATCTTAAAACAGATGTTATTTCTTCTAGGAAAATATCTAAGCCTTCCCTTTCCCTCAAGTTAGAAGCCCCTTTATAACACCTTTACTTAGGCTTTATATAGCTTTCATAATACTAGTTATTGCCTCTTTACTTATCCTCCTGCCTCAACTCTACCATGTGTTGTTTAAACTCAGAGACTGTGTGGCTTATTATTGTATATATAGCATCACACACAGTACACTGTACATTATTGGTGATCAATACATATTTGCTGAAAGATTTCAGGAAAGAAAATACTCTGGGAGGATTTTTGTCTTTTCTAGAGATAGGAGAATTACTGTTTCACCAACATGAACTTAAAAAATGTCTTGCTGATGCAAAAATATATTACTATATATCCATTTTCTGGATTTAAAAGACTTGCCATGTTTCTGTATCAACTGATGCTCACTCTCTTAAAAACCTGTTTCTATCACCCATGATTAATATATTAAAATTTTAAGAGAAACATGATGGAAAATAGACTAAAACTCTCAGAGAATAACTTTTATATAGCAAGTATTTTACAATTTCAGTTTCACTACATGAATCACATTATTTCAAACTCTACTAATTAAAAATGTATAATTATTCAATCATAGACTAGGGTGAAATTTACCTTCCAAATTTCAAATACAAAAAAGTCAAGTTTTCAAAGCCAAAGAACAGTATAAAAAAAGGAATTCAGAGGAAATATTATCTGATTTAAAATAATTAGTTACAGTTTTTAGAATCATTTTGCTATACAAAAGTAATCAATAGTATAATTGTAATTCATTGTCTTCTGTTTCTTAAAAGCAGGTTCCTTAGAAGATTCTCTATGTAATTCTTTGCTAACCTACATTAGGTTACTTGAAAGTAATGAAGTTCATTTTTAAAGGTGTAATTTTAACTTTTAATTATTTCAAGTTATTCTTTCATATATTTCAAGTAGTTCTCGGTCCCTTTTCTGCAACATACATGAATAATCGTAATTCCTCTGGTCATCCATTTATTAATCCAATGAACACTTATTAAGAACCTATTATTTTCCAAGTCCTATTCTAAGCACTATGAATATAGCCAAGGACAAACCTCACCTACCTTGTCAAGGAGTTTACATTCCACTGTAGATACCAAAAATAAACAAATAGTAAAACATGAGGGAGTGACATTGCTGTGCTAAAACCAAGCGTGTGATGTGACATGGGGTTCGTTCAGGTTGAATCATCAAGTCATTTTTCTGAGGAAGAACTATTTAATCCAAGACTGAGTACTAAGGCAGGTCCAACCACTCAAAAATCTGGGACAGGCTTTCTGGGAAAAAATGCTGTAGTAGCTCATTGGAGGGAGTAGGCAGTGAGCATCGGAGAGGGGAAAACGAGAAGTTAGAGGAAATGAGGGTTAATCACCCAACGCTGCAAAGGTAAGAGTGTGAATTATAGTCTAGAAACAATTGTGTGAAAGGACATTTTCTAGGAGATAAAAGAACGTGATTTCAAAATTCCCTATGTGTACACTGTATAGACACTGATCTATCAGGGACACAGGTAGGAAGGGAAAAACAAAATAGAAACACTAAAATCAGCAGAGAAATTAACATTTGAGATGTCAACATGAGATTGGAGAGAATCACTGTAGGTGAAAATATTAGATAGTTATAGTGCATTTTGAGAGAAAAGTCTAGAATTTAGTGACATTTGATATGTGATGTTGAACATGAGAAAAAGAGAGAAACAGACTGACTCCTATGCTTTTGCATTGAGCTACTACATGGTAATGACATTCGCTTAGACAGGTACATAGAAGTTGGGATGGAAGATCAAGAACTCTGTTTTGAACTCCTACAGGTTGAGAAATTCACTCTAAATAGATAAGCCACACAGAGTTGGATCTGAGAGTAGAATTGACAGAACAAATTGAGAGCAAAATAATAATAACTGAGATGAAAATAATAACCATCGGAAAGATTAAATTTAAAGACATATAACTGGATGAAATTGTTTAAGAGATTTTTAAAAAATAAAAAGAAATACATTCCACATAACACTACTATTTAGAGGTTTTGCAAAGGCATTGCAGAGAGCATGTAAACAGCTGGAGAAATTAAAAACCCAGAGAATTTAGCATTGCAGAAGCCACAAGAAAAAAACCTTTCAAGGAGAGTATGGTCTACTCTGTGAAATATTGAAACTAAAGAAAATGAGGAGAGAGATGGTCATGGACTTTGCCAAAGCACAGGTTAATGGAGATCATGCACTACATAGTTTCAGCAGAGTTGTAGCCCTGTAGTATGACCAAAGCAAGCTGAGATAAGCATGAAAATGAAGAACTGGAGAGTACTTAAATGAGTTACTCTGTCTGTAAAGTTTGTTGTAAAATATGAGCAGCAACATGAATATACAGGTGAGAGGGACATGACCTGAAAGAAGAGTGTGAAGACCAGTGACATCAAGGAACGTTTGAAAGTTGATGATAACATTCCAGTTAGCACTGGTATTGGCAACACAGGAGAAAGGGATTCACTTAAAAACCTGAAAAAATGTGTGGCAGGACGACCCAGGCATATGCGGAAGGGGTGATTCGCAAGGGGAGCATGGGCATTCCACGCATCCTAGAAGAAGAAAGTGAAGAGTATGAAGCAGACTCAGAGGTGCTGCCGGGATTGGACTGAAAATAAGAGGCATTCCCTTCTGATTGCTTCTAGTTCCATTTTCCACAATGCATAACTCAGAGTCATTCCTTAAGACTAAGAGTGGCAGAAGGGAGCAGGATATTTGAAGTGAGAGTAAAGTCCTGAAATACATAATCACCTGGACAGACGAAAAGAGATTGTGTGAAGGCTGCCAAGCAATATCAGGGGTCTATTTGAATTCTGTGAACATGAATTTAAACTGAAACACCTGTGACTTTTGTTTTTCAACAAAGTTCAATTCCTTGAGAGAAAGCAGAAGCAGACAGATGACTGAACCAGAAGTGGGCTTTGGCTGCACCAATGTGATATAAACTAAGAGCATGAAGATCTTTGAAAGGGAGCAAATATGTTGGCAGGTGGAGATGTGATATTAAGACTCTCCATTAACAAAAAAGTATATACAGTATTAATCAGCAGACATTTTGGTTTTACAGGCAACCTTTGCTCTTTCTTTCTCTCTTTTTCTCTTTCTTTACCATTTTGAACATTGCGAAGAAAGATTTTTGCACATAAAGAAAAATTTCCATTTATTATCATCATCATTTTAAAGTTAAAAAAAATGAAAGAATCAGAAGAATATAACCTCAGAATAAAAGACAGCCCTTCAAATTGAGTTTAATTAAATAGATTTAGTTTTCCAGAAATCTCAAAAGATTGTTCTCAGTTTTTGTTTTGTTATTGATAAGTCAAAAATGTATTACTGGACTAGCACAAGACCACTGATAAGCATCTGGCATATTCACTGACACACGGCGTGGATACAGTCAAAAAGACCTAATCCAGAGTCCTGGTTCTCACAGCTACCAATCCTGCAATCTGAGGAAAATTGCATAGTTTTTGTGAATCTCTGCAAAATGAGATTTTCTTTTATACATTTCAATTATAACAACAACCTCAGAGATTCTGTGAATATAAAATTTTATCACATATATAAAACATATAATTCTTAGAATATATTAAGCATTCTTTTATTATAATACTTCTTATTACATCATCCTCTATACTCTCTCTAAAACTGTTATTAAGCGATGTTTTCATACAAGTACTTGGTGACTTTCATTAAGAACAAAATTAGCTTAAGAGAGGCCTGGTAGTACATGCCCGTGATCTCAACACTCTGAGAGGCTGAGACAGGATAATCACAAGTTTGAGACAAGCCTGGGCAACTTAATGACTTAGCAAGACCCTGTGTCAAAAAAAAAAAAACAAAAAAAAACCACTGTAGATGTAGCTCATTGTGAAGACCTGGAGTTCAAGTCTCAGTACTGGAAAAAACATCCTAAATATTCCACTAGGATATTTGTCAATTTTGATGAAATAAGACAATCTTATTATTATTAACCAAAAACATAAATACCATAGTATCCGTAGCTATTTTAAATTTAAATAATTGATATAAAATTTCAAAGTTCAATCAGAAGATGCCATTAAAAACATGCTTCCAGAATTTATCTTGACTTTCACCCCTATAGGACTCTCCAGTCCAACCTATTTAAGAAGCAGCCTAGGGAGTGCTGAGGAATTCTTTCAAATAGAAGTTAATTTCTAAAGAAAGAAAGGGGTGTTTCTATAGGTAACCCAGGGGACACTCAAATAGAAACCACTTCTGGAGGCTGGAGTTGCCCTGTATGTGTGGCTTTTTGAAAAACAAGTTTGTGTATTTTACAATAGCAACCAATTCTCCAGTCCGACAACATCAACTGAGTATTAACAACTCAGTTCAGTTCTGACACTCATCAGCCTTAGCAAAGAGAAGCCTTCCACTTCTTCAAATGGCTACTTTAAATATGGTGCCTGGATTACCCAGATTTCTGTCCAGCCCACTACAAATTAGGGAACTTCCGTAACCTCTTCTTCAAGTTCAATAACTGACTAGAACAACACAGAGAACTCAAGAAAACACTTCATGATCATGGATTTATTATAAAAGATACAATTCTGGAGCAGCCATGTAGAAGAAAAGCATAGGGCAAGGCACAGAGGAAGGAGTGCAGAGCTTTGTGCCCTCTCTGGACACAAAGTGATGCTGTCATCAACCCCGGGAGCTCTCTGATCCCACTGTTAATAATAAATGTAGGTTACATTACTTAATCATGACTAATTAAATCATGGGTCTTCGATAATGAACTCAATCTCCCTCTCTCTCCTATCCCCAGAGATGGGGAAGGACCAGGAAGTTCCAACCACTTAATCATGTAGCTGAATTCCCGGAGACTCCCTCCCCCATGCTGAAGCTACATAGGCACCCCCAAGGGTCACTTCATTCACACAAGAGGCAGTAAATTGCAAGGGTCTTAGAAGCTTTGTGCCAGGAACCAGGTCAGAGGCCAAATATTTATGATATTACACTTTAAAAAAGGAAAACTGGCACCTTAGTCCAGTAAGTTTCCTGGTGATCTGCTCTCATGCCACTTCCAGAAAGAAACAGCTTTCTGGAAAACAGACAAAGGTACCATGATTTTTTTCATAACATTGGCAGGCTACTTCCCTAAGGGAAGGGACAGTGAGAATTAACATGGGTCATTCGACCACAGAAGAGAGAATTTATTCTTAAATAAGTATATTATTTATTCAATCAATACACCATTTTGGATGCCTGTGAAGACAAATATTATTCTAGTCATGTTGGATACAACTTCAAAGAGAACCAAGTTGCGGCTCTGTTCATGGAGGAGACAGCAAACAAGTAAGTACATATATGTCATAGTTTCAAAGCCAAGAACTACAAAACACACACACACACACACACACACACACACACACACACACACACACACAGAGTAATTAGCTAGGGAGCTAGGGTCACAGGTAGGTTCATTTCAGAGAAGCCCTCAATATGAAGCTGGTATTCGAGTAGCCTTGGGTTAAATGTGGACATAAGCCAGAGGAAAATTCAGCGGACCTATTTTACTAGTTCTCAAAATAAGAGTGAATATTGGTATTTTCAAATAACTAAAGAGAAACATTTGGTTATAGTAATGACAGTTGAAAACAGAAGAAAGATACAAAGCAGAAAAAATCGGATAGTTTAATTATCTGATAAGCACATCTTTTTATATTTTACCCACAACATTTAGTGTAGCAATTCAAACAAAAATGAAGCAAGCTTGTCCAATTTTCTGACTTTCACACAGATTAATGGTTTATAAGAAGTTATTTTTATAAGATGCAAACTATATATCGTTTTTGACTCAATATGTGGAAATCAATGACCCAATGATGTCTAATGAAATTTGAGGGATGTAATACTTCTCCTAGGTCTTTAAATGAGAAAGTTTGAATTACACGGATCAATAGACAATGATCCAAACTGCCCTTTCTGGCACACAGTCTTTCCAGGCAGGAGGATATAGCCAACTACAGGAAATGGGCTATGCAGGCACATGGTGGAATCATTTTCTCCTTTAAACCCCACAAAATGGTTTGCTTATCTATTTGTTAGGACATTTCTCCTATTTGACTGGTAGTCAATTTTGGATGTGACTTTTGACTATCACTATACTGACTGCTACATTAGAACAAAAATGTCACTCCTCACTCAGCAGATAGTAGTACAAACGGATAACAATTTGCCTCGTTTAAGCTTCCTCAAATTCAGACTTTAATATACTTGAATTGTTAGAAAATAATATAATACAACAGTAAACATGAGAACTCTTACTTCCACCCCATCTTCCGCCACCCATTGCCTACCCGACCCCCCAAAACCTCTAAGAGTTACCGGTTTGAAGAGCATTTCAGTATTTCTTTATGCAAATATAATTAAATAACTTTAAACTCCTATTGTATCCCACACTTACACAAAGACAAATAGCCTATATTATCACTGTGCTCTTAGATTTTTTTGCCTTATTTAATATTTTTTCTATATTAGTAGCTAAAGGAAATACTTTTATATTTTTATGTAATGACAGAGCATCCCATTGTGCAGCTCTATGTCATTTTAAGCTGGAATAATTTTGTATTTATGGGCCGACGTGTAGCTCAGTGGT